>PVJS01020550.1:0-32462 GCA_004027185.1 Glis glis | reverse complement strand
CTTACTGCCTCCTTCTTATAAGGTCTCCTGTGATTACATTGGATTCACCCAGATAATCCAGGATAGCCTCTCCACCTCAAGGTCCTTAATTATATTAATTATATCTGGAAAGTCTCTTTTGCCATACAGAGTGCCATATTCACAGTATCACAGGTTGTTGGGATTAGGATATGGACTTCTTGGTGGGAGGAGGCATTAACTACCTTACCACAGATTTGAATATACATTTCTTTCTCACTTTTTTTTGTAGTGCTGGGGGTTGAGTCCAGGGACATTCTACTTCTGAGCCCCTCTCCTGCCCCTTTTATGTTGTATTATAAAACAAGGCCTCGCTAAGTTTCTGAGACTGACCTCAAACCCAAGATCCTCCTGTCTCAGCCTCACAAGTTCTGGGATTACAGGCATGCACCACCACTCCTGGCCTTGAATGTACATATTTTTCAAAAAAAGATATAAGAATGGCTAATGGGAATATTAAAAGATGCTCAAAATCATTATTCATTAAAGCATTGCAAATAAAAACTACTTGACATGCCACTTCAAACCCATTAGGATAGCTAAAATAAAAAAGATGGACAATAACAAACTTTGGCAAAAAAGAAATTATGGAGAAATTAGAAACCTTGGAATTTCTGTCAGGAATGTAAAAAGGTGCAGCCACTTGGGAAAATAATCTGTCCCTTAAACAGTGAAAAAACAGTTACAACATGACCAACAATTCTATTCTTAGGCATGTGCTCCAGACAATTGAAAACATATGCCCATGCAAAGACTTTTACATTCATGTTCATGGCAGCCTTATTTATAGTAGCAAAGAGTAAACAATCCAAATGTCCATCAAGCAATGAATCAATAAACTATGGTATAACACTACAATGGAATATTATTCATCCATAAAAAGGAATGATGTATTGATACATACTATGACATTGATGAACCTTGAAAATATTATGCTAAATTAAACAAGCCAGATAATGAAAGCCACATATTTTATGGTTTTATTTACATGAAATATCTAGAATAGGGAAATCCATATAGATAGAAAGTAGGTTAGGATAGGGGTTCCGGTGATTGCTGGAAATGGACATGTGATTTATTGGGGGGGGGGCTGTGAAAATGTTCTAAAATTAGGTAGTACTAATGATTTTTATACTAAAAAACCTCTGAATTGTATCCTTTAAAATTCAAATTTTAAAGTATGTGAATTATGTCTCACTAAGCTATTATTTAAAAAATCCTGTCATTTTTTTCTGGCATAAAATATTACTACTTACAAATCTGAGGGATTATTCCCCCCAATTTCAGAAAGCTCACAATTTCTTTCTCTTTTTTTTTTTTGCGATACCGGGGATTGAACCCAGGGGCGTTCTACCTCCGCGCTACACCCCCGCCCCTATTTTTTATACTTTATTTTGAAACCGGGTCTCACGAAGTTGGGGAGGGCCTCACTAAGTAGAGAGAGAGCTGAGGCTGGCCGTGAATGGGATCCTCCGGTCTCCGCCTCCCAAAGTACTGGAATTACAAGTGTGCGCCACCATGCCCGGCTCACAATTTCTTGATATTGTTATCCATTTAAAGATATAAATCACTTAGTGTGGTAGCACACACCTGTAATTCCAGTACTTGGGAGGCGGAGACCGGAGGATCACAGGTTTGAGGACAACCTCAGCAACCTAGTGAGATTCTCAGCAACCTAGCGAGATCCTATTTAAAAACAAATTTTTTTTTTAAAAAGGAGGGAGGTTGAGGGTATAGTTCAGCGGTAGAATACTCCTGTATTCAATCCCCAGTATCAAATAAATAAATAAATAAATAAATAAATCATTGAATTTGTTGAATCCTTTCACCAAGTAGAAAACTTCTTTGGTTTGGGGCTCTGTATCTATATGGCATAAATAACCTTTAAATAGGCAAATATCATACCATGTTCTCATTTCCTTAGTTTACTAGCAGATATTTTGCCTTATGTCTCAGCTGCTAAAATATCAATGATGTATAAAAATTATCTGATAAGCAACATTTCTATTTTTAGAAATTGAAAATAAATTACTGAATTTCTTTAAAATTTAGTAATATTAATTCACACTGAGTTTTATAAGATCCAGTTATCCAATTACAGTCAAGAAATAACAGAATAACATATTGATTCCTCTCACAGGACTGATAGGATTAAGACATATGATTCTAGATGTGATAATTTATATCCTTTAAAATTGGTTCCATTGGGGTCTAAAAATTATGTTTCAATCCTACCTCCTCCTATATTACAGGGAGCAATTTCTAGAACTGTTTGTAGGTCTAGACCTAAACTTCCAGCTCATATTTAAAGTTAACAAGTAGCACTGTATAGCTCCAGTTAAGTCAAGACATCTAAGGCTCTCTGCCACTCACCAGTTGTGAGGCACTGGCAAGGCTCCAGAACCTTCTCAGCCTTAACATCTTTTACCACAATGGGAAGATTGTAGAGGAATTTTTAGATTTATTTATTTTTAATATTTTTATTGTTGCATTATAGTCTCACATCATAATGTATTTCATAGTGATAGTAACATACTTATAGATAGTACTTGGTGGGCTTTCCCTGGGCTCCCTCCCCAATCCCCCTTCCCCATACAGGGTGTTGAGATTGATTTTGGTATTCTCACATATGTATCATCGGACAATTTTTTCTCAGCTTGAGAAGTTAAGAGTGCTATTATCATGGCCAAGAAATCAACCCTTTGTTTTGATTGAGTCTGTAGTTCTAAGAAGATCCACTCCTCATTCTATTTGTATACTAAAGAGTTCATTGAAACCTTAAATGCTGATAAGCTTTGGTTTTTATTTATTTCTAATAGTCTCTCAAGCAGACATGTAGTCATTCTAATATTCTGAAACTATGTCTAATATATCCAATGCATCTAATGCAACTACATCTAATATTCTGAAACCTACCAATAGGTTATAGCAAAGAGCTCTTTGGGGTCTAGACCATAACAAAATGGGGAAAAATACACTCAAATTAACTCCTTATTTCAAATTCAAAGGTAGCCCTAGTTATTTTAGGAATTCCTTTTTTTCTGAGCAGCTATGAATTATGTCATTATTTGGAAAGGCCTAATAATATGGTAAGTTTTGTGCAGGATCAAATCAATGCAAATTAGCTTAATAGTTAGATGCCAACATTATAAAGGTGTTACACAGAAATACTGTCAAAAATAGAAAAAGAAAAGAAAAAAAACAGACGTGGGCAATAGTTATATTGGTAAAAGATTTTATTCAGGGACTAACACAGCAGGGTAAAAAGAGACTTCATTGTAGAAATGGGCTCAATTCTAAGTACAACATGGAGGAGTGGGGATTTATAGACTAGCAGCAGGGTCAAATTCAGTAGATGGAAAATTACTAAGAGAAAACATCAAGGATAAGGGGAGATTTTTAATAAATTGATCTAATAATTTTTGCTGAAGACAGGCCAGTGTGGCCATATATAAAGTCTGAGGGCAAGGCAGGCCCAATAAGGGTAGATGCTGGCACCGAAGGTCCAAGCCTGTTGGGAAGGGACTTAGAGGAGCCTGAGAAAAGTCTGATTAAGGAGAGTGTTCATCACCCATCACTGAACTCATGATGGTAAGCACCCGGCCCACCCTGACATTGGTAGAAACTATAGCAACAGTAGATAGAAGTCTCACTTATCATCTTCTAAGTGAGCCTGAATCAGGAAAATTTAGCTCACAAGGTACACTCTCCCCCTCCCATCCTCATCCCAATCCCAGGAAAACACATTATACTTTAGTTTCCCAGAGGAAGCTGAGGCTAGAAAGCCAAGTTAGAAATTAGATTTAGATTTCTCAAAGTTCTAAAGCAGAAAATTTCAACACAAGGGAGAGCAGCCCCTGGCCCCCTTTGCAGCCCCTCTGGACACTTCTCTCCCTAGATACAGCTCCTTTCCACACCATGAGGGGCCCTGAGTACATGCCAATGACACTAGGACTTACACATCCAGGCTCCATCTACTTCTTCAAATAGTTACCCTTTGGCTAACTTGGAACCTAGGATTGTGTATAGAGCCCACAGCCTTAACCCGTAGAGACATGAACTTGGGAAAGAGGTCCACTTAGGTGACTTAGAGAGGTACACTTATCCACTTAGGTGAAGGAATTCCAGAGTGTGTCTCTTAGAGTGGGTAAGAATATATCCTAGGTGATGGCCTCCCCTGGGCTGTGTGGTCTCTCCATGAATTGAGCATTAGTAAGCATTAATCCACTAAATGTTAACTGGCAAGTACAATAAGGAAAACATATTTACTGAATTTTAGGGCCCAGTATAAACAAAGTGAATCAATACATATGTTATTGGTAGAGTTCTTGACTTTTAGAATTGTTTAGATTAATTTTTGTTGTACCCACTGTTAGTTTTATTCCAAATTAATAAAGAATAATTGTTCTTTTGTCTTAATGATGCCTCATTTATTTGCTTTAGATTGGCAGTTTTTTTCTTCACTGCTACATCTGAGAAAAGAAAATATGACAACCAGCATATGTACTAAAGGAATCCCTTAGTCTCCTTCATACACCACCATTCTCTGTGTCTAATATCCTGTTATTTATTTATTAATCTGTTCTCCACATCTAGTGCTGTCCCTTTCCCATAGTAGAAACTTACAACTAAGAACTGCCGTTTATTAAGCATCTTTCTTTAACCTTACAGATGTTAAGTTACTTACAAATGGATGAGACAAAATTTAGTCTTTTTGACTCTAAGATCCTTGTTTTTCTCACAAGAGCACATGGCTGCAATTATCTGCAAATGGATAGCTGAACATGTATTTAAGAATCTATGGACACAAAGCCCTCCAACAATCATGTCACGATGCTAAACATTGAAAACACAAATACACCAACTTGGCAACCAAATTCTTGTAGCTCTTTAGGAAATGACTGATTGGTGGGGATTGTCAGTCTAGTCACTACACAAGCCAATATAAAAAGGCGACAAATATTAAATAATTTTGGTTTTGAAGACAATTTATTTCTCTGTTTATAAAGTAATTCATGCTTCTTGTAGAAACTTTATAAATACAGATATTTATGAATTAAATTGAATCATTTATAATCATATCACCAAAGGTGTTTATTATATTCATTTATTTTCAGTGCATGTTTGTATATAGTTGAACATTTTATCCTGCCTTTTTCATTTCATATCTCAGTGTAGGCATTTCCTGACATAAAAATGCTCTGTAAACATTCATTTCAATGGCTGTAAAATTTCATGTCATATGGATATAATGTTATTTTACTTTTATCGTATTTGGAACATTCTTGATTATTCTTGACTATAATGAACATCTTTGTGGTAGGGATTTAGAAATCTGACAGATATCAGAGAAAACAGGTCAACTAGTCCTAGGTTAATTGTTATTTGTGAGTTTGAAATTAACTGTTTGCAGTATTCCTGATTAGGTTTTTTTAATCATATGCCAGAGGTTTTCTTTTGCATTAGGATGATAAATTGAGAATAACAGCTTTCACTGGTAAATCGTCTTCTGGAAAAGTAAAAGTATCAGTTACTGTAACACTTGAGCTAAGATAACGTCTAAGTCATCCCCAGCCTAGTGACCTTGGAATTGGTCTGTGAAAACCCATGTGTTATCTGAATGTGTACTAAGTCAATTTTGGTTATTGGTATTTAGAATTTAGATTTTAGAGCCAGGTATGGGTGGCACACGCCTGTAATCCCAATAACTTGGGAGGCTGAGACAAGAGAAGATCAGGTTTGCGGCAGCCTCAGCAACTTGGCGAGACCCTAAGCAACTTAGCAAAACCCTATTTCAAAATAAAAATAAAAAATAGGGCTTTGAGTATAGCTTGGAGATACAATTCCTCTGGGTTCAATCCCAGTAACCCCCCCACACACACACAAAAACAGGTTTCAGGGCCAGCCACAATAATATAATCTACAATGTGTCACTAATAATTAAAAGATTGTTATAATTTCCTTTCTACTTCCTCCTTCATTAGTTCTTTTAATTATTTTGTCTAACTTAGTAGCAAATTACTAAAGAGAAGGGTAGACCATTAAAAACAAAAAGATGGTTCTTTTCAGAAGACAGTGAATTAAAGAATGAATTATTAGCTGCTTCCTCTGCTCACGGCTGCATTGAATGTTTAATGTCTGTATGAAAACATGAAGAAGCTCTTTAGTAGTCATTATCCCAGGTACATATTGCTGTTAAATTGCAAATATTTTAGTTTCATTTAAAGGATGATTAGTTTATTATGCCATTTTTGAGAGGACCAGAACTGCTTTCTATGCCATAGACTCATCTCAGCACCCTCGCCTCTCAGATGTTCAGATCGGGGCACCCAACATACAAACAGGAGTTAGAAAAGAAAATGAGCCAAGTTACTTTTTTTTATGTGGGAGTGAGAGAAGGTAGTTTCAGGATTTTCAATGTGGTGGATACGAGATTTTGAGTGAACTGATGTCACTGTCCTCTACTTCTGTGGCATGTCATTGAAGCTGGGAGATTATGTGATGTGACAAACACAAGGTATAAAACAAATATTTATTAAATGGACATATAATCTGCCATGTGTTATCCATTAGCTCTGTAAATATTATCACGTATTCTGCCGTGTCTCAGGGCACTGGGAGCTGGGATGGAGACGGATCTGCACCTTTGAGGCACTCTTGGTCCAGCACAGTTATAAACATAGGTTCAGAGTTGGAATGAATGCAATGAAAGGCAAGTCCATAGTGCTGTGAACAGCTGCTATAGCATGGTCTAATCTAGTCCAGGGTATAGGCAAGGCTACAGAGGTGATATTTAAGCTGAAACATAAAGGGTAAGTGAATAAGGCTAGAGATAACCTGTCCAGAGGCCTGGGGAGGAATAGAGAAGAGGTTACTAGGGCTGGGGCTGGTGAGACAGGACAGACTGGCATAAGATGAAATTGAACAGACGGACAAGGGAAATCAGGCAGAAAGAGCCTTGAGTATCATAGTAAGTAGTTTGTTTTTATCCCTCTAAAGCAACATGAAACTTTGAATATTGCAATGGGAAAATGGCAGAACTATATTGCTGCCTATATAAAAGTCACCTCAGTTGCTGTGAGAGACTGGATTAGCTGACGAGAGTGCTTGCTGGTGGAACAATTTGAGAAGCTAGTGTAGTAATTCAGGTGACAAATGAGGGTAGCTTGGACTAAGATGCCAACAAAAAGAGTGAGAGATGTCAACAGATTTTAAAAAATACTTAAGGGGTAAGCTTGATAGGCCTTAATGATTAGAGGGGATGTGAAAAAAAGTATTATTTTTTTCAAATAATTTATCTGTATCTTCTCTGTCCTAGGCCCCATATCAGGTACTCATTAAGAATCTTCAAGCCGGACTTGGTGGCGCGTGCTTGTAATCCCAGTACTTGGGAGGCTGAGACAGGAGGATCACAGGTTCACAGCCAGCCTCAGCTACTTAGTGAGGCCCTCTGCAACTTAGTGAGACCCTGTTTCAAAATAAAGAATAAAAATAGGGCTGCGGATGTAGCTTGGAAGTAGAATTCCCCTGGGTTCAATCCCCAGTACTGAAAATAAAAGAAAAAAAAAAAAGAAAGAATCTTCATTAACATGAAATTCCACATCTAGTAGAATTATCAAAGGATGGCTTTGAGGCATGGAATATGACAAATGGCAAAGGTTGGTAGAGGGACAGAGTTAGAAATTAAATTGAATAATTCCATTTGGGACAGTGTTAAGTGTAAAATGCCTATGAAGAACTCAAGTGGAGATATCAAAAAAGGTCGAACACACAGATTCGGAACTCTGAGAGATCTAGCTAGGAATGAAACTGAGAAATCTTTAAAGCTAAGAAAATTAAGAGATTGCTTTGAAAAAGTGTCAAACAAAAAGAAGTGCATGGACTAAATTCTGAGTTATTCAAGCTTTTGGATGTAAGTTAAAGAAGAGGTTTTACATTTTAGTAATGCATACTCCTAGAAATATAGATAGATTTATTGTACTTAGTCTACAGATCTTTAGTTCCGCCCACCTAAGAAATAGCCTGTAGCTTTGAGATGGTTCTTTTCCACTTTCCACTCATAATTGCTGTTCTCCCAGTTTTCAAAGGAAAAGTTATATCTTGTCCATCTTACTAGTTCTTTTCCCTAGATTTAAAGTAAACATTTTGAAATATTACCCGTGATGAAAAAGTCAATGATTCCAATGATCACGTGATGAGTCTATACATTAAATCATTGGCTTCCAGTTTTATGCTTTTAATAAGATTGAGAAGCAATTTTCAGGCGACAGATTATTAAAACATTTTAATGATGGATCACAGGATTGGGGGCCTGTAACTTGGAAGGAATGTAAAATTCTCATCCCATCCCATCTACTTATTTATGTGAACAAGATTTCTAATCACTTACATCTGTAGAAATAAAAAAGGAAATCTAATTTTTGTCTTATTTTAACTTTAACTCATAATAACATAAGGATTCAGAAGACAATTTTAAGAAGTTCTACTTGCCCCATTAAGAAAAGAGTCACCAATGGAATTGCATTTTTATTGTTTTATATTTATAGATTGAATGTCATATGTATTTTAGTAATTTTGATCAGTTTTGCACTTACTCAGAATAATCATTGTAACTCAGTCTTGTAGAAATTTTTAAATATTTATTCTTAGGGTCACAGAAAATTTGGAAAAATTTAGAAAATACTATGTTTAAACATGCATTTTTGTTTCATATAGCTGTGTTAAGGTTGTGTATATAAGATGTTCTAACATAAAATATATTAGGATAAAACTCTGTGGGGGAAATAAAATGGAAACATAAGTTCAAGGAGAAAAAGGAAATAATATTCATTTCTAACCACTCAAGGAGATCTTTATCATTCATATTTTAAATCATGAGCATGAACTTCAAATCAGTATGTATTTACATTCCACTAGATATATTTGAAATACTGATGTAACAGTGAAAAAATAGAATTTCACAATTCACAAGTCTGCCAAAAATTATATCCTTTGCTACTATTTAAACTTATGATGAGAAGATTAGATGTTAATTTGAAACATGAAAAATGGAGCATAGTTTTTCCTCCCCCTTCTGTGTGTGTGTGTGTGTGTGTGTGTGTGTGTGTCTTGTGTGTCTGTGTGTGTGTGTGTTGCTTATTTGTTTTTTATGTAGGAAGACCAATAGGTTAGAAGAGAACTAAAATGGAGAAGTAGAAAGGATTGATCTGAACGTTAGGAGGGAAAGCAAGAGAAAGCAGGCTCACAGAAGACAGAAGAGTTTCAAAGAGGGAATGAGCAGTTGGGATGTTGTACGATGGACCAAGATGAGGACTAAAGAGATTACACTCTAGGATACTGGTGATATTAGTAGGAATATTTTCTATGTTATTTTTGATAGGGGCATTTTGAGGGACTCAGAATTCAATAAAGAGAGATCATGACAGAAGTAGAGAGAGAATGTGTAAACAACTCTTCCAATGAGCAGGATTTGTAAAAAGGAAAGAGATAGGATGGTAGGCAAAGGGAGATGCCAAGTTAACAGAGAGCTTTCCTTTTTAAAATAGGAGATAACGAAGCATATTGGACTACTCAGAGAACAGCTCAAGTAGAAACTGGGTTTGAGGGCAGAGGCTATAACAGGTTTAAATGATCGAGTGAGTTCTTTAAAAAGATGTGAATTGATGGGATTCTGGTATCATGAGGGACACCGATCCATTGTAATGGGAAGAGAGAAAAGAACGTGGATTTACATGTTGTGAGATACATAAATCTAGCATCAGAAACTGAGGGACTTCTCATGAGATGGCTTCATTTTTCTTTCGGAAGTATGAGCCAAACGTATTTGCTGAAAATGATGCAGGGGAAGGAAGATTTAGAGATTACCTTTGTAGAAAGAGGGATAAAGCTGGATAGAGTGAAAGGCAATGTTACGTTTGAAGATCATAAATTTTTACTGACTCCCATCATTTGAGGACTTTCTTTGGCACTTCAGTGTTTAGCTTCTCTGGAAGATGTAATGAAGAAAGTGAAGGTTTCAGGTTTTGCCAGACAATTGTAACAGAAGGATCAAATGACAACAGCATAAATAGGGGTGATATGTTATTTGTATTTCTGAACAGCTAGATAGGCAGAAGTTAGTACCAGGAACTATGGCAGTTGCTACAGGGGTCCTAGGGAAATGTGTGATTATAATTTTGATTCTCTTTTATCTTTGGGAAGTTTCTCTTCACTGCTGGTGGTGTCTATGACCTTCTCTATTAAATTCTCCCATTAAATGCCCATCATAGCCTCCCCTACTTTGCCATGCTCCAAAATGAAATCTCATGGATGGTTATAAAATTATGCTGAAAGGATGAATCACTGAAATGAAGCCAGACAACTGGAAAGCAAGATATCTGTAAGCAAGGTACCCTTCTTGGTGCCCTTAATCCTCACACCTCTGTCCTTAGGCCTCTCAATTTTATCTTCATATCTGAGAACAAGTGTAAGGTTCTGAACCTACAGTTGCATACACCAGTTCAACCATTAAATCAAGGAGTTCCAGCTCTGGTTTTATGAAATCACAAAATGTCACCATTAATCTCAAAATGTGTCATGAGTTTTCTTCACAAAATTAATTTGCATTTTTTTTACAAAATGTGATTTAGTCTAGGAAGAGGTGAGCAGTGTGGATATTATGAAATCACATAAGCAATAATAGCTGATTATTGTAGCTCAGAAAAGGTCAGAAAACAGCATCACTAATCATCTACCCTTGAAAATTAGTACCTTCAGGCAATTTAGCATTATCTGCTGTATAGAGAATTGCTCACAACCTTTGCCAGTAGCAAATAATTCTAATAATTGTGGGTTTGAATTTAAGAAAGTCTTTGAGCTAGAGCTATTAGAATTCAAATTTGGGCAGCAGGATTATACATACTTTACTATTGGTAAGCCCAGTCCAATCTATGTAGAACTATTATTCATTCATTCATCTCTTCATTCAATAATGCATTTGTTGTTTGACTGTTTGCTGAGCACTTACTATGGGCTCAGCATTGTCTTAGACACTAAGGATAAAACAGTCAACAAGATAGACAATGTTGCTGCTCCAAATGAATTTACATTTTTGTCTGTTGGGTAGAAAATAAACAAATATACAAAATAGCCCATCCTAATAAGTGCCAAGCATAGAATGAGCAGAGTGATATGATAATGAGTGTCTGGTGACTATTTTAGATTAAGTGATCAATTTGGGTTGCTCTGAAAAGATGACTTTTAAGGTAAGATCTTAATAACAGAATGAAGCCAGCCACAATAAGGGAAAAAGAGTTTCAAAGCAGAAGAAACCATAGGTTAAAGTGCCCTAAGGCAGGATTGGGCCAGGTATGTCCTAGGAACAGAAGCAGAGCCCGTAAGGCTGGGAAGAAGGGGCAAGGGGGCAGAGGTAGAAAACCAGAGCCCAGGAGTAAGTTGGGGCCAAGGCTTCCTAAAGCAGGCAAGGGATTTGGATTTCATTTTGAGTGATGTAGGAAGAGCTTGAAGGGTTTAAGCAAAGGATGCGAAACACCCTTTGATTTAAATTTAAGAATTCAGATCCCAGGCTTCCATGTGGATAATATTGCCAGGAGTAGGAGTAGAACCTGTGACTGAGCATGCCCGGGCAGAGCAGTGGTGGACTGGGTGAGGGTGGTAGCAGCAGAGTTGGAGGGAAGTGGATGGACTTGGATACATATTAGAGTTAGAAGCACTTGATCTTGCTGATGGATTGGATGTGGATGATGAGGGAAATATTGGATGTGGGTGGTGAGGGAAATAAATAGATAAGGAAAATTGAATGGATGGTGATTCCTTATTATATGAGGAATTTGCTAACCATTGCAATGAAAAAAAAGTTAGGGATGAGATTTCTTCTCTCATAGAGCTTACATTCTAGTGAGAAGGAATATAACAAATAAGAAAACAAATGTATTAAATGGTATACAAGTATCTCGTTTGTTATTGAACTGAATAAATGCTAAAAGCCAATTTCCTATAACAACCAATGCATTTGTTCACCATGAGACTTGAATATTTATAATTTTAAGAATCTGTGAAGATGCTGAAAATCACTTCCTTTTTAAATATCTCAGAAATTACTAAAATAACTTACCATCAAATTAACATTCTTATATGTGCAGGACAGAGGCTGCTGCCCCTGTTCTGTGATTTTGTAAATCTCCTCCTCCCTGTTCCCTGGGCCAGGGCCCAGTATCTTTCTTGTTCACCACTGCAGCCTCAATGTCTGCACAATACCTGGGACTGTGTAGCAGATGCTCAATAAAGGTCAGCTGAATGTGCTGGTGTCCTACATGTATTAAACCTCTCAATTAATATTTGAGATTTGATCATTGGTGATCATTTGCTTTTGTTTAGTCCTTGCCCCCTCACTGGAGTTCTTTTTTTAAGGCAAATATACATGTTAGTAATAGCTGTTTCCTAGGGTGATTAAATTTCAACCTATCTTTATAATGGGAAGGATGAGATGGCATGAGAAGATGCAGCATTCTTATGGGATGAGGTTGCTGGAAAGGGTGTGGATACTGTCAGCAAAGATGTCATTGATTAACTTCCACACTTCTAAGTTGATTTACTCATTGATCAAACATACATTCTGTGCCAACTCTGTGCCGGGTACCATTCAAGGCATTGAACAAACAAAAGTGAATGAGATACAATTTCTCCCTTCGAGTGGCTCATGATTTATAAATGGAAATAAATGCAATGTTTCATCTCTTTCTTTACTTCCCAATATAATCCATCAGCATATCTAGCAGATTCCAATTAGCCCCCTCATGATTCCCTTTCCCCTATCCTGACTGCCTGCATCAGTGGTGTACCATATCTTTGATCAGGATTCTACAGTAACTTCAAACAACAATCCTCACCTTCTTGTACCCTAACTACACCCTCCAAGTCTAATCAAGTCTGTATCTCCACATTGTGCTTTGCTTGAGAAGATCTAGTATCGCTTTGAATCTCACTGTGATGTATAATTGCAATGCACCAATAAACATATTTTAAAAATTAAGTTGCTGGGAACCATGGTGGCACATGCCTGTAACCCCAGTACTTGGGAGTCTGAGACAGGAAGATTACAGGTTTGAGGATAGTCTCAGCAACATAGGGAGACTCTCAGCAACTTAGAGACAATGTGTTTCAAAAACAAAAACTAAAAAGTGCAGGGTACAACTTGTAGGTAGATTGCCCCTGGGTTCAATCCCCAGTACCACACACAAAAAATAAAGCCACATTAATAAAATAAAATAAAATAAAATAAAATATTATTCTAGCTCTAAGTAGAACAATTGCTTTCCATGGTCTTTAGGTTTACATCCAAATCCCTTAGCATACCTTAGAAGAGCCTTCAAGACTTGATTTCTGTTGATCAACTCATCAGCCACCAAGCTATGCCAGGCACACTTCTCTCTATTTGTATACATCTGCTAACTTCCATGTGGCCTTCAAATCTCAGCCACCTGCACTTCCCTGAGAAGTTGACCTCTACCTCCTTAGAACAAAGTTCTCTTGTTGTGTGCTCCTGCAACACCCTAGATTGTTCTTGCCATAGTGCTTAATTGAATTTTAGTAGCTTGTTTTTCTATCTCCCCCATTAAATTATAAAGCTACTAAATTATAAAGTATGGGCATTATCCTCGAAAGGTGGGTAAGGTACTTAAACCCCTGTGGGGTCTGGAGGTGGCTAATCCAGGCAGAAGGAAAGGCATGGACAATAAACTTGGATGCTATTTGAAGAAACCAATGATACAGCAAGAGACGGGGCTAGAGGTGAATAGCTACTAGATTGTTGAAAGACTTCTGTGTTATGTGAAAGTCTTTGGGCTTTATCCAAAAAGACAAATGGATCTGATATACACTCCACAAAGCCCTATGAGCACTGCTGCCAATGGGCCATATGTGAATTAGAAAGAGGCGCCCCCTTCAGCAGACACTCAGCTTCAGGACACTGGGCTTGGTAGAAGGGGCTGCCTGGATTCTTTTCTGTACTAGCCTCTCTCAGTCATGTAAGGCATCCTAACTCTGGGTCCCTCAAGTCCTCTGAGGGACATAAATGTAACCTTCCAGAAAGTTGCGTTCTGATTCCCCTTCTGCCCTGCTGCAGAAATTATGAAAACTCTGCCTTTTCTGTTATATATGATAATTATAAATGTTCATTGTGTGGCTTCTGAGTAAGATTTAATTTGAAAAAATAGCTTCTTTGCTTAGAATTTTTAAATGTTTGAAAATCTGTTATAGGCAGCAGAGAACAATTGAGGACTATTAACTATAGGATAAAAAAAATCAGGTTCATATTTAAATGACATCATTCCAGCAATAAGTTGGAAAAGGCATTATGGGGGGAAAAGCTTGAGGTAATAAACTAGTTAAATAATTTTTTCAGTATCTAGGTGATCAACAATAAGGGCAAGAATTAGAATGAGTGGGGAAAAAAGAAAAAATGAAATCTAAAAAAATATGATTGCTTAGAAGTGCAGCTGAGAGAGAAGAAATTCTCCATTGCTGGTGGTGGAATAATTCACCTTGATAGAGGATAAAAGGTGCAGTGCAGACTTGTCCATGGGGAGGAGGCAAGGGTAGCCTGGCTTTGCTCTTTTTGAGGTGCACAGTGGACTACCAAGTATATCAGCGACCTGACCTTAATGCAGACCCAGAGAACACCAGAACTAGAGGAGAATTTTAAGATCACCGAGTGCAGCTTAAAGACAGAAATAATTACTTAACTGGAAATTGGCAGAACCAGGATTAGAATTCATGTCTGGTTTACACACCAGTATTCTCACCACACAGTGATCCTTGTGGTTCTCAACTTTTCACAGACACGTTCATCAATATCATAAAGCTAAATGGAATTAGAGTGGAAAAGTGTGGAATTATGAATTCCATCTATGCTGATCAACATCCATTTCTGGGACTGAAGTAGATTTGAGTAGAGAGAAATAGCAAATGAAATCCAACATTTTAAAATGTGCTTTTAATGTGTAGTACTCACTGTTATAGGCTCTGCAAGTTATGAAGTCAATTTCTAGCTTTTTGATGAGAACCTAGCATGTATTTGAACTCCAGGCATTATGGACAAATGAGGACCTAAGTGTTTAGGAAACATTTTGTGAGGCTGTGGAGTGTGAGCTTGTTGTCTATGGAGGCTGGTTTGGGTTAGACATGTGGGAGACAGAAAGCAACTTGAAATGAAATGCAGTGCCACGCCTGGGGTAGGGTTGGAGAGGCATCAAGAGAGGGCCTAGACTTACAGGTCGTATGTGATGCTCATGTTTTCTTAAGTGATAACTGTGTACCAGACACCTGGAATACAAAAATAAACCAGTCTTTATTTTACATATGTTAAGCAACTCTTGATGAATTTCAAGGGAAGGGAGAGGAAATAATGAGAGGATTTCTTTAGGAAGCTGAACCTGGTTTTGAGTATCAGGATGAAGTGGAGAGGGGCTAGTTAGCTTGGTATCAGAAAACCCAGCTAGGAAGCTCCTGAGTAATTGAATCCAGGGGGTAGGATCTGGTGGGGAAGACCTCATCTCATTCAAAGCTGACACACAGTCCTGTCTGTGGGCAGAGTATTGGACTGAGTAGGAAAGTCCCATTCGATGCCTACTTTCCTCGTTACAGCCATTAAGTTGCCTGGCTTGAGATTTGTTACTGGCCCCTGCTTCTCCAGGGAAGTGCCAAAAGACCAGTCACTGATGCTGAAATAGCAATTTCTTCCCCCATTGTGGAAAGCTGTGATGTTTCCCAGATGACAGCTGCAGA
Organism: Glis glis; assembly: GCA_004027185.1. NCBI lineage: Eukaryota > Metazoa > Chordata > Mammalia > Rodentia > Gliridae > Glis > Glis glis. Next base: position 16,661 of record PVJS01020550.1, on the reverse strand, counting down.
GAATCCTGCAAGCATTTTATATAAGGGAAATGAAGTGGCAAATGGATAGAGAAAAACAGTACATTCGCTGTAGAAGATGGCTTCTATGGATCATAAACCTGAGTTACTCTCACCCAGAATTAGAGACAAGAGCAGAAGCCCTATTTTTTAAATGTAGAATGAAGTAGCTATCAATTGGGTTTTTCCCAAGGAAAGGAGTCAGGAAAACAATCTCCAATATAAAATGTGGGCTGGGAAATGGCTCACAAGTGCACAGCTTCATGTGGCGCGGCAGCTGTGATCATCTGGTCCAGGTTACTTCTGACACTGACACTTTGTTCCAAACAATGAAAAGCTGCAAATTGAGGGGGTTGGTTTCAGTCAGAACTCAGGACTTTTATCATAGTTGGTTTGTTTAATTAAGGTTGGAAACTTCTATTCATTTTAGAATGAACCACACATGAACCACATGAAGTGCTCCCTCAACACCTAGAACAGTGGCTTCTAGAGTAAGCTTCCAATCTAGTATTGCCAAGGTCACCTAGAACTCAGAAATCTAAGTCATCTAATCCTCTCTCCTGTTCCAGACCTTCTGAATCAGAAAGTTGGGGAAGGGGTGTGACTCAGTGGTAGATCATGTGCTTAGCATGTGGCACTGGGTTCCAACCTCAGCACCAAAACACACACACACACACACACACACACACACACACACACACACACACACACACCTAAAACTGACCGCTAAGAGTAAAGACTAACAAGTTCTCCAAGTGAGTCTGGTGCACTCCAAAGTTTGAAAACCATTGATCAAGATTTTGTTATTTGCTTTGGCTTTACAGCTTTTCAGTATGATTCTTGACCTTACTGATAGTTAGCTGGAATTGATCCTTAAATAAGTCAGAACATTGTTTTTAATAAACCAGACAGTTATGGATGATACATGACCTTTAAGATTACCTAGACCTCACATACTCATTATAAACCTCTCTAAGCTTTGGTTTCTGCTGTAAAAGGAAGGCAATATATATATACATACATAATGGAACTCCTTTCAGTGTTTTCAGTTAAGGAACAGGCACATAGCACATAATATGTACATCTCCCACCATGTGCTAGGCATTATGCCAAACCAAACCAGAGTGTAGTGTAATGAGTGCTTTCATAAACACAGTACACGTAGTTAAATTTGAATTTCAGATAAACATGAGTCATTTTTAGTATCAATATGTCCCAAATATGGTATAGAGTATTCTTATACTGAAAAAGTATTTGTTTATTTGAATAAGAATTATTACTTATCTGAAATGTAAATATAGTTGCAGCCCTATGTTTTATTTGCTAAGTCTGGTAAGTTTATTAGTATTTTGCAGTGACTACCTGATGGAGGGGCACTAGACCAACCAATTGGGCCAGAGATGGCTTTCCAAAAGATAGGATAAACTTGAACGTACTGTTAAAAGAAAAATAGGAACAAGCTGAGGGGGACCACACATGTATAGTGTTGGTTGCAAAGTCTGCCTGTATTAGTGAGAAACTTTTGTGGGCAAGTAAAGATTCACCATTACTTAATTACTTAATTAAAAGGGGGAATTAGCTGGATGTGGTGGCTCACGCTTGTAATCCTCGTACTTGAGAGGCCGAGACAGGAATATTGCAGGTTCAAGGATAGCCTCAGCAAGTAGTGATACCCTCATCAACCTATCGAGATCCTGTTTCAAAATAAAAATAAAAAATAGGGCTGGGGGTGTAGCTCAGAGGTAGAATGTCCCCAGGTTCAATCCCCAGTACCAAAAAAGGGGAGGGGGGAATTAATTAGCTGGACACCTTGAGTCTTCTTTCAAATTCAAGAATGAATTAGACAGCTAAGCCCTGGGAAGGGCAAGCACAGACGGAAGCACTGTGACACGTCTGGGAAGAAGCCTGCCTTCGTCTGAAGCCTTGGCCTCTTCCCATATATCTACTTTATTCCCAATCTTCTTGCAGATAAGGTCTTGACATTTCACAGTCAACATGGAATATTAAGTTCTCAAGTTGCTATTCTGTTCATACAAAACCCCCAAATCTCATTGTTTCAATTTCACATTTCCCCTAAACAAGGACTGGTCAGACTTCCCAAGTGATCCAGGTTAAACTGAATGAATTTGTCCCTCATCCTGCAACCATGTGGATGTTTGTTAGGAGAAAGGCTCAATGTATCAAAGAAAGGCATTCCTACACTGGCACATGTCAGATGCTTCCAAAATATTAGCCTTCTTCTGGTCCTGGAAAACTATTTTTTTTTATTGGTGCATTGTAATCCTACATTGTGATGAAGTTCAGGGCCATAGAGGCATGTCAACAGCACTCCTTGAGCCCTCCCCCAGTTCCCATGGCTCTTCCTCTCCCTCTCCCTCTCCCTCTCCCTCTCCCTCTCTCTCTCCTTCCCCACCTTCTGGTACAAGACACTGTGATTGGCTTTGATAAGTTTGTGTATGAACATCATGTCCATTGAAGTGTTTCCCTCTTCAAGTCTCCCCCCATCTCCCTCATTTTGTTCCCCTCCTTCACTCCACTTAAGGTTTCTTCTCCTTTGTCTGGAGTGCCTCCTGTGTCCCAATTTCTCCCTAGCATCCACATGTGAGGAAAACATCTGACCTTTCACTTTTTGTCACTGGCTAATCTCACTCAGCATAATATTTTCCAGTTCCATCCATTTCCTTGCAAGTGACATAATTTTGTTCTTCTTTATGGCTGAGGATTCCATTGTGTTTACTGTTTGTCAGGTACCTCTCTAAGTAGTTCAACTTCATTGTCTCACTTAACCCTTATTTAAACCATGCAGCAATCTTATTATGCCTGTTTTCAGAGGGAGAAACTAAGCTTTGAGATGTCAAGTGACTTTCCTGGAATCACATAGCTCCTAAGTTTTAAAGCTGGGATGAGATCCCTGATTTCTCTGGGTGTGGAAAAGACTCTCAGGTTCATGTTCTTAGGTTCTTTGCTGTGATATATGACCACTACAGAACCTTTGAAAGAAAGGTAATAGAGCCAGGCATGGTGGAGCACACCTGTAACCCCAGTACTAGTACTCGGAAGACTGAGACAGGAGGATCGCAGGTTCGCAGCCAGCCTCAGCAACTTAGTGAGAACCTCAGCAACTTAGGGAGACCCTGTTTTAAAATAAAAAATTAAAAAGGCTTGACAGTAGAATGACCCTGGATTCAAGCCCCAGTACCAAAAGAAGAAGGAGAAGGAGGAGGAAGAGGAGGAGGAAAGAAAAAGAAACATAATCAAAATTCATTTTAAAAAATGTCCATAATCTCCACACCCACAAAGAACTAGAGCTAAAAACTTTATCTTTCTTTCCTTCCAGTATTTTTATTCATAGTGAATTTTTCATTTTTAACACCTATTATGATTTGGCAATCATTTTAAGTATATTAACATCCTTAAAATGTATAAAATCACAAATCTTATTTGAACAGAAGATTTATACCTAAGGAGGTTTTACATTTTATTTTATTATATCCTCAAAGTGGAATAATTCATTAAATAACCATTTGACTTTTCAGCAATGCTGCAATCGTGTTGGAGAATACTTAATTATTAAGTAAAAAACTAGATGTGATCTATGAATATGTGCTAATGATGAAATATCCTTTTTGTTTCTAATACATTTTCTTAAAGAAATGTACCAGAATTTCAAAAGGAAATTCTAGGGAAAGATTAAAATTAATTTTTCAATCTTACGGACAGTTCTGGTCCACAAGATGAAATTTCTATAGATGAATATGGTAGACTTATGTCTGAAACTGAAAGTACTAAAGAGTGAAACCATCCGTTTAATTACATTGGAATAATGAGGAGGAAGTCTATGCTAATGGCTTTCTAATACAGTGGCTCAGAAATCTGATAAAGGATACACTTTATTCTGGGCCACAGTATTCCTTGAGCTTGAAGCTAATGATACATTTTTATGTTTCAAAATGAATACAAATGCTGACTTACAAGGGTTATTTACTGGTAGGGAGAGCAAATTAATTTTAAATAGATGTGACCCTCTAGCCAAATTCTATTTCAAGTGATTGGGAGGAAGGGAAATTGAATGCCCTAGTTTGGCTTGCCATTCTCTCCTTTCTTTTGAGAATTTTAATGCTAACTTTTCCCTGTTTTGTTTGTTTATTTCTAATTTAAAACAACCAACTCTGAGTATCTTTGTATCAGCACTGGCTTTTGAAAAAGACAAAAGCAAGTTGAAATCACGTCCCTGTTCTCACCAACACTGTGACCTTGTCAGTAAAATTCCATTATTCATAAAATGGTGCTCAAAGTTTCATGAATTAAAGCAAGAACAAGAAAGTGAAATGGCTAGACTAATATAGCACGCAGTAGGTACCCTAAAAGTTAAAATTTCCATTCTGTTCACTTCTCAACAAATTCTGGAGCACATCTTTGACCCACTTAATAGCAATAACTTTCATACCTAGAGTATGTTACCATTTACATATATATCTGTACACATTAGCTTTCCAATGACTTCTCTCTCCACTCCTGGGCATGCTTCCTCTTTTTGCATGGGAAACTGAAGCTCCAAGTGGTGACATTACCATGATCGCACAGGTGATACAGAGCTGGAGCTCAAATCCAGACCTCCTGACTGCTCGTCCCATGCTCTGCACTGCAGTCAAACTGCCTACTTCATCCACATATTCAGGAACCACCCTGTGATCTAGGCTGTGTTTTCCTCACACTAGTAATTGACAATTAAGGATTCAACTGTATACAAAAGGAAAAAATTAGTAGAGCTTGAACAAATAAAGCTTTCAGAATTTTTTTTTAATGTCAGCCACTCCCTTCTATGAAAGGCAGCTTTTTAAGATATGATTAGTATTCTGAGCCCAGGGCTATGGTAAACATTATGTTTTTGCATTATCATGAGATGGCAAAATTATCTATTCTCAAAGGACCAGCTGCTGCAGGGCGGCTGGCACCCATCCTGCCTATGTTCTCAAAACTATTTTAATTGGTAGTTTTCCGGGATTTTATTATGTATTTTTTATTTTTTTAGTTGGCTAGAAAGGAAATGTATGTGTAAACATATTTAAGCCATACCATCTGCTGGCATGAGATGACATCACTGAATCTTCATGAAATGTTCCATCTCAGGGGTTTTAGGCTGCTCAGAGACAAGGGTGCCTACAACTCACGTCCTCATTCAGGCATGGAAAAATTATGGACAAAAGAAAAACACAAAACTTCTTCCTATGCTTTTTGTATGATATTTCTACTATGGTGCTATGATTTTGAATTGATATGCCCAACACACATGGAAGTGTTCATCACATTTAATGTATGTGGTTCTAAGAGGAGACCCACATTTTTTTGCAGTACTGGGGATTGAACCCAGGGGCATTGTACCTCTGAGCTACACCCCCAGCCCTATTTATTATTCTTTACTTTGAAACAGGGCCTCACTAAGTAGCTGAGGCTGGCCGTGAACCCATCCTCTGGTCTCAGCCTCCCAAGTACTAGGATTACAAGCGTGTGCCACTACACCCAGCAAGACCCACATTTTGAAGTAGGAATACCTGAGGTGAAATCCAATCTCTGCCCTAATTGCTGACAGCTTGAAACAAAAGACTTAATCATTTGGAACTACTTTCACTGCCAAAATGTAGATGAGAGGTCTTATTCTACAAGGTTACAGAAAGTCAAATCATTGAGAATATTATAAATCAATGAATATTACACTGCTACCAATAACAATCATTTGATTTATTAGGCACTATGTAAAGGCTTAAATATATATTATCTAGTTTGATCTTCCCCAAGAGCCTTCATACTATCATACCCAGGGTGGGCACTGTGGCACACACCTGTAATCCCAGTACTTAAGAGGCTGAAACACAAGGATTGCAAGTATAAGGTCAACCTCAGCAATTTAGCAAGACCCTCAGCAACTTAGTGAGACCCTGTTTCAAAATAAAATAGAGCTGGGTGTGTATCTCAGAGGTAGAATGCCTCTGGGTTCAATCTCCAGTACATAAAATAAAATAAATTTAAATAAAATAAAATAATATGAGAATATGAATGCTTAAACAGGCTAAGAAAATTACCCATAATTATAAATTTAGGAAAAAGAAGACAAGATAATTTAATTCAGACTTATTCTTTTATTCATTCAACAAAAGTTTGCTATGTAATAGATCCCCTGAATAAAATGACATGGGAAGGAGGAAGTGGGGAATGGAAGTTGGGTAAGCCACTTGATCCTGGCCACTGTGTAGAGAATGGATTAAAAGTGACAGTTGGAGATTATGCTGACTTCAGCCAGGGTGGTAACAGTAATGATGAAAACTGAATGAACTGAAGGTATATTTGCAGGTACTTTGTAGGTATCACTAAATGTGTGGTGATGGTAGGAAGCAGTGAAGCAAGGGTACCCCCTCGTTTTTTACTCTGAGCGACATGGTGACCTGAGTTTGGGAATACTAGAACAATGTGCAGAGTGATGAAATCTTTCTCCTTTTTATGTTTTTATTTATTTATTTATTTATTTATTTATTTATTTATTTATTTCAGTACTGGGGGTTGAACCCAGGGGATATTTCTACCTCTGAGCTTCACCCCCAGTCCTTTTTATTCTTTATTTTGAAACAGGGCCTCCCTAAGTTACCAAGGCCCTGCAATCCTCCTCTCTCAGCCTCCCAAGTACTGGGATAATAGGCATGCACCACCGCACCCATCTATGATGAAAACTTTCCAGCCTCAAGCCCTAAACTCTTACCCATTGTTAATGCTATTAATTATTATTATGAAAACAAAAGAGATTTGAAGTCCAGGCCACGTGACTATAAACTACCTTGGAAAGGATAATGGGAATTTCAAATTATTCCTTCCAATGTGAAAGTGGAAAAAAATTAAAGTTTAACATAGAATTTGCCATAGTTCTTAGTTTCCAAAGTAACTACCTTGAGCAAGATTGCTTGAGATTCTTCAAACTTCATTAAATCTGAACTTCAGTATTTATGTCATGAGATGAATTTTAGGGAAAAAAAGCATTCACAGATAATTTGCCAGAAAGTTAACAGGTTTATTTTAGATGATCAAGTCTTATATATTTTTTCTTCTTTCTACAATTCTGTATCTTTCAGATTTTCTAAAATGATTGTTTATTAATTTTATAACTAGTAAATTAAGAATTTGAGAAAAATAATGTCAAAAATGGCATTTGTTAATTCTATATAGTCCATAGTAATAAATCCTGAGAACCATTCAAAGCATAACCTTCAACCAACCCAACTGAAACCAATCAAAATAACGACGTAATTGACAGACACCTTAAAATATCTGACCTGCTCACTATGCCATACACGATGCCATCCCCGTGTGCATGGGGACGAGTGCGGGGACGAAGTCAGCATGGGGACTAGCAACTGACGAGTAGTGTGGTCAGTGTGGGGAAGGCTGGAGAGTTCGGGGGTTTCTTAGTTTCTTGCATTTTAAGTATCCTTACAAATTTGAACATGATAAGATTCCTTACGTTCTTTACTTCCTTGTACAGTAAGGTTAGGAAATCATGATATTCTTTTAAAACTCCTCCAAGCCACTCCTGAATCTCGCCTCTTCTTCCTTCCAGGGTCAATGATTGTATCTTGCGGGTGAATGAGGTGGATGTGTCCGAGGTTTCCCACAGTAAAGCAGTGGAAGCCCTCAAAGAAGCGGGCTCTATCGTCCGGCTGTACGTGCGCAGAAGACGACCCATTTTGGAGACTGTTGTGGAAATCAAGCTGTTCAAAGGGCCAAAAGGTAATCAAAACATAAATGATTCATGAGACGCCATGAGCGGCAAAAACCATTTAGCTGAAATTTATGTCACAACCTAGCTATGGTATACGTTCTTTTGTTCTCTGACCTTCAGCGCTTACCAAGAGATTTGAAATTCTGCAATAGCGGTTTTTACAGAGGGAAGAAGAACGCAAAACTCTTAATATGAACTCAAATGAGGATATATTTATGTAATAATGTTCTTATGATTAGTAATAGCAACAACCATTCACATTTTTCTATACATTTTGTAACTTACTGCATCATCCTCTCTTGGCTAGCATATTAATACTTTCTAATTTTTCGGATATAAGTGATAAATCCTCTTATTTCGAAAAATAGTAATGTAAGTAATAGTTAAAATGATCTATACTCATATAACAATAACATTGTTGTGATTTGTTTTGATTTTGTGATATTCTTATGCATTGTACCCAACAAATACTACATAACATTTTATACTTGAAATATCCAAAATAAGTTAAAAATATTTTTTGAAATGCCTCAAATCTCTAGAGGTTATTGTAGTTATTCTGGGGAATCACATAATCTCATACACAGTAATATGAAACTTCATGCTAAAATTCATATAAGAATAGTCCTTGGAGCACTGATCTTTAGAATGAAAACATTTAATATCATATTAATAGTATTTCAAGTATTTTAGAAAAATCTAATAATTAGCTTAACAGGATTTAAGTATTTTGGTGGTGACTGGATAATTGCTATACTCTTTGAGTAAATCATTCCCTTTCCTTTAAAATCTATTTAATTTCTCATGCTAAATTTTATTGGAAAAATAAGCACTAATCTTCTCTGGGAGGCAGCGGTGGGTGGTATTTGAGATCTCAAGCATAAGAGTCAGGCAGGACTGAGTTTAAAAGCCTGGTTCAGCCACTTCCTAGTGGAGTCACCTTCCCTGGACCAATCCCCTCATTTCTAAGTAGGGATCATGATAGAAGCTTCTATCCCATCAGCTTTATGAGGATGAAGCATTTAACTAACAGCACTCCATGAGCTAGTCGACCTTGATGGTTAGAAGTACAGACTTCAGAGCCAAAGTTTATAGATTGGAACCCTGGCTCTGTGGCTCACTATCTGTGAGACATTGGGCAAAATGTTTAACCTCTCTTTGCCTTAATGTTCTCATCTACAAATGGCAAATAAAAATGCACTTGCTCTCAGAGATGTTCTGAGAATTAAATGAATCAATTCACATTAAGTATTTAGAATAAAGCAAGGCACAAAATGACTGCGCAACAAATATTAGCTATGTATACATGTTATTTGGTATATGATTTACTCCGTACAGACTTAACCTTTGTAACATTTGTTTTGTAATTTAAGGAACATACAGAGAGATCTCTCATGGGTTAAATTTAAGTGCATTATAATCATAGAATTAAATTTCAAAAAATAGGAAAACATTCTCATACTTTTGTGGTATGAAAGACTTTCTACACTACCCCTTTACTAAAATCATATTGGCAAGGTGCTTGAAAGCCAAACAAAGTAGGTATACATATTATTTCTATTAAATATATATGTGCTATATATCAATATGTAGCTATTTCTAACTCAATTAGCATCAATTGTTCAGCACACCCCTAAGGCAAATACTAATTTTAAGCAGTCAGCAAAGTACTGCCAATCATTTATTGGCTTCCTGCTTTCTGAGTCACTTGATGACCTCCATCTGCTCAGCAGAGCACTTAAAGACTGTAGGGAATTGATAGCCACATCTTCTTAATGTTATCAGGAACACACTTTTTGGACCCATAATTTTGGCATTAGGGTACCCCTCTAGCTGATTTACTTCATTCTGAACTGTTTTCTTCTTTGAGCCTGGAGTGGGGCAGGAATTGTCTTGTGACATGGATGGGGAAGTGAGAAATGAGCATTAATCAATCAGGTTTACTTAGGCAATGACCCAATGAGACACACAGCCAATAGGAGCTGGGGTCCACACGGGCTTGGTCCACTGAGCCAAGGAGAATGAGGATAAAGTTGAAAATAGCATTCCATCCTGAAAGCTGGCTCCAGCCAGATCCCTATGGGGACTGTTGGGCTGATGCTAAGTCACTTACACTCTTTGTTCAATTGATATACAGAGGTCACTGGTAAGGAGTTGTTTCTCTATATAAACGATTTATTTACAAGAAAAGAAGCTGTTCTAGTCATTGTTTAAATTCCTAATGCCTCTCCCAGTGCCTTAAACACAGGAAGAGCAGAATTGGAAAAAAATAAATAATTAAATTGGATTCTACACTAAATCTGATCGTGCCTTGCTATCTCAACTTCACTTATAACTGTATAATTCTTTATTTTTGAATCATAATATATTCGAAGGAAATTTCCACCAATGCTTAACTTCTTTCATGGAAACTCATTTACACTATGGAGGAAGAAGATGAATCAGATGTAGTCTCTTTCCTTGAAAAGTGCTAATGAGAAAGATAGATGCAAAGTCAACTAACTGTAATGTGAGGCAGAATGAAACTGGCTCTGTGTCAGAGTTTGAGCTGTGACTTTAATGGGGTAAAGAGGAAGATGTGGTTCATCTTAACCAGGAGTGCCACCATGTTCCAGGGGATTTAAAAATGTAAAAAGTGCACATAGGTCCTGATCTACTGTTCTTTGAGCACATGAGTATTATTCTGTAGTGAGCATCAGCAATCTAGCCAGCTGAGCTAAGTAGATTCTGTTATGGATATTTAATGAATGATCTAAATATACATTAGTTTCATTCTTCAAGTTTCAACAAATATTTATTAATATTTACTACGTATCTGGCCCACTGACAGACAACAGGGATTCACAAAGAAGAGAGAGGCAGCTCTTGCTCTCATGGAGATTATGGTCTGGTGGGGAAGAAACCTAGAATGTAAACTGGGACAAGTGCTACTAATGACTTAAAAGATTAAAAGGGAAAACTCTAAATCATCAAAGGAAACTTCTCTAAGCAACTACCACCTAAGCTAAGCCTTGAAATAGAAATCAAAATAGAAATATAGCCAGATAAAAGTGTGGAGGAGCGCATTCCAGATGGAAATAAAGGTATGTGTGGATACAGTTCTAGTACGGCATATGATCAGACAATGAGTGATAAGAAATGATATGACTGCATTAAGCAGGGACCAGATCATGCCTGGTTTTGCCCGCTATGTTTAAACATGTGTGTGTTTTATTTTTTATATTTTTATTTTTTGTGGTACCAGGGATTGAACCCAGCGGTTTCTACCTCTAAGCCACACCCTTACAGCCCTTTTTATTATTTATTTTGAAACAGGGTCTTTCTAAATTGCTGAGGCTAGTCTCAAACCTATGATCGTTCTATCTCAGCCTCCCAAATATTAAGGTTACAGGCATGTTCCACTGTGCCTGGCTTAAAGATATGTACTTATTTTAAAATGCAGTGGGAACTTAAAGCAAATTTTTAAGTATGGGAGGGGTATGATCAAATCTGTCATTTTTAGAAAATCATTCTAGCTGCTGCAAAGAAAATGGATTGAAAGGGGGCAAGAGTAAGAGCAGAGATTAGTTAGGGGTGACTGGGAAGAGGTAGAAAAAGGTGAATGGATCTAAGCTGTATGTTGGAGTAGATGCTACTTACTGAAAAGCTAGATGGGGGTGTGTCAAGGATGAGCCCCAGTTTTCCAGTTGGGGTGCCATCTGTGAAAGGGGGGAAGAATATGAAGGAATCTCTGTGGAGAGAAGATTCGGAATTCACTTCTGGAGGTGTTGGAAATGTGGGGTACAACTGAAAAGGAGATCTCAAGGAAATAGAACTTGGGAAACTGAAAATCCTATCAAATGAATGCACTGATTTCCCCCTATATTTTCTCAAACATCTGGATTTGGGTAGATAACTGAATAATTGACTTTCTCTTTTTCTATCAGTAATCTTCAGTAGTAAAAAAAATCATGAATATGGTTACTTTAGCTACTTTGAACAATTATCAGCATTTAGTTGATCAATATATTGCCGTTCTTAATACCCAGACTGTTTTCAGTTTAGGGATTGTTTTTATTTGTTTTTGTACAAGACAGAAGGTAATCAATGTTATTTCTACCTGTTGTATAACTAAAATATTATGGAATTCCTTGAAACAGTGATTGGTAGCAAAATTAAATTCACACTTTTCAATCCTCTGTGATTATTGCACAAATTGCTAATTCTGAGAAAACTTTTGGTGCTTGGGATTCTGTCTTTATAACAGTGTTAATTTTCCCAATAATCAGATAAAGCTATCTGGTTGATTTATATCAATGTATTTCAGTAATGAATGTTTGTGTAATATTCAACTCTGATTTAGAATGTCTTTTCTTAAAAGAGTGTAAAAATTTCCCTAACCTCATGTTTAGAGATTTGGTCATTAAAAGCAGCTAGGGTGTCTGTGTGGGCAGTCAAGGAAAAAGTGGGTATTCATAAGTAGAGAGCAGTGATTAAGCAAATGAGAATCCAGCAAAGAAAGGAAATCTGAAGTGAGGGTGTGGGTCCCTAGGAAATGAGCTTACAATAAAAGCCTTCTAGTGACTTTCCCAAGAGCATGCTAAGCCATAACCTACAAGGAGCTACATAATTAAATGGATGTCAAACTGTTAGTTGCTGTGGCCTAAGCAAAGAAACTTGGAGCACCATAAGAAGTTAAACTGTTTTTTATAAGATGCTCATAGGCCAGGCTCAGTAGTGCATGCCTGTCATCCCAGTACTCGGGAGGATGAGACAGGAGGATCACAGGTTTGAGGCTAGCTTCAGCAACTTAACAAGACCCTCAGCAACTTAGTGAGAGCCTGTTTCAAAATTTATAAGGACAGACTGGGGATGTAGCTCAGTGATAGAGTGTTTGCCTAGCATGTGTAAGACCTTGGGTTCAATCCCTAGTACCACCAAAAAATAAAAATAAAAATAAATAAATAAATAAAAAGGGTTGGGGGTATAGCTCAGAGTAGAATGCCCCTTGGGTTCTATCCCCAGTACTCCCCAATCATCTGTTCACATATAAGAATATCTTTTATCATTCAGTTTTTTATTAGTGCAAAACTGAAAATACAGTAAGATTTTACATGTCTGTTTTATAAAGAAAATAATAGTAACTATAAAGTGCAATAACTGTAGAAGTCAATATTTTAGTGAATGTTTATAGTACACATTATTCAATTTTTGAATAAGTCATGTATGTTTGGGGGAAATTCCTGAACATGTGTGTGTGTGTCATGTGTGTGTGTGTGTGTGTGTGTGTGTGTGTGGTGCTAGGAGATTGAATCCAAGGGTATTCTACCTCCAAGCCACACCCCATTCCTATTTTATTTTATTTTTTTAATTTGGAAACAGCCTCCCTAAGTTGCTGAGGCTGGCTTCGAACCTGCAATCTTTATATCTCAACCTCCCAGGTACTGGAATTGCAGACATGTGCCACCACACCCGACCCTGAACATTTTTAAGAAGCCATGGGACTTAGAACAATTGTCTGAACCTCTTTGAGCATCTGTTTCCTCATCTAAAAATTTGATATAATTTGAGCATCTAATTCATAGGTTATTTGCAGGACAAGAATTATAATTTCTTAATAAATATTTATAATATTTTATTCTTATTATTATTATAATTGGCTGGAAGTTTAATAAAGAAGAGCAGGGAGGAACTCATTCCAGTACTTTAAAAGTACCTCCCATCATAATTTACCTAATCCAACCCCTTAGTCCTTAGTGTTAATATTAATTTTTTAATATTCAGCAATTTCACATGAAGCCAATATGTGTTTTGCTTCTGATGTATATGTGCATATAATAACACAAATATATATGTATATATATGAAATAAACATACATACATACTCATGGTATCGTGGTGTTATGTGTATATGCACAAATAAGTTGTATGCAACTGTGTTTTTCTTTCCTATACAAATTTATTTGCATTTATTTGGTTTGGAATATGATTTACCTATGAATCTATATTTTATGAAAATGTATGAATATGTTTACATGCATATATTTTTCCTTTTTATTTCAATATATTCTATGTGTAGAAATATCTCTGAACATATTGAAAGCTAAGGTCATGATATCTCCTTAGCACCAGTTTCTATTGCTTGGTCTTACCAATACAGTCTGCTCCTGTTTCTTATTTCTCCATTTATTTTAACCATTGTCCTCCTCACCCAAAGTGAAAAGTTCAAAGTCCCTTTCATTTGGTTCTCTCTTCCTTGCTGCCTTTATTGAATCAGCAATACTATCCTTTGAAAGCCATGTACAACATAACCAATCTTCTCTTTAAAATCTCTACTACCGTTATTATGAAGTTCATGTCTTTATGGTATTTTACCTGATCTATTGTAATAGATCATTGCCAATATTACATTAATAGATCATTGTAATAGATCATTATAATAGATATAATATGATGTAATAGGTCATTGTAATATTCCATTGCCAATACCTCCCTTTCATGTCAACATGCCACTTCTAGATCAGTATTATAAAAAATCACAGCTCGATTAATGGTTCTCTATTAGCCAGAAGTCTTCCTTGCCACTATGTAAAATTCTAAATTTCTTACACAGTATTTCTTTTTTATATACTTTTATTGGTGCATTGAAGTCTCATATCATAATGTAGTTCATAGTGATAGTGACATACATGCACACAGCACTTGGTGAGCTTCCCTCCTTTTCCTCCCCATCCCTGCCCCTCCCCAAACATGATATTGAGATTTGCATTGGTATTCTCACATATGTACATAACATCATTGGAAGTGTTTCCTTTATTAATTCTATCTACCCCCACCCTCCCCTGGACCACCTCCCTTGCTCCACTAGGGTTTCTCCTCCATTATCTAAACTCCCTCTTGTATCCCTATTACTCCCTAGCTTCAGCATATGAGAGAAAAAAATATGACCCTTTACTTTCTGTGACTGGCTAACCTCACTTAACATAATGTTCTTCAGGTCCATCCATTTTCCTGCAAATGACATAATTTTGTTCTTCTTTATTGCTGAATAGAATTCCATTGTGTATATATCCCATAATTTTGTAATGCATTCATCTGTTGATGGACGCCTAGCTTGGTTCCATAATTAGCTATTGTGAATTATGCTGCTATAAACATGGATATGCCTGTATTACTATAATATTCTGATTTCAGTCCCATTGGAAGAATACCCAGGAGTGGTATAGCTGGATCATATAGTGGATCCATTCCCAGTTTTCTGAGGAATCCCCACACTGATCTCCATAGCAGCTGCATTAATTTGCAATCCCACCTGTTTCCCCACATCTTCGCCAGTGTTTATTGTTGTTTTACTTCTTGATGATTGCCATTCTAATTGGGGTTAGATGGAACCTCAGTGTGGTTTTGATTTGCATCTCCCTGATTGCTAATGATGGTTGAACATTTTTTCATATATTCATTGACCATTTGTATTTCTTCTTTTGTGAAGTGTCTATTTAGTTCACTTGCCCATTTTTTATTGTGTTATTTGGTTTTATTAGTGGTAAGTTACCTAAGTTCTTTGTATATTCTAGATATTAGTCCTTTATCGGAGGAATAGCTGGCAAAGATCTTCTCCCATTCTGGCAGTTCTCTACTTAGTTTCTTGATGGTTTCCTTTGCTGCACAGAAGCTCTTTGATTTAATGCAATCCCATTTAATAGTCTTTGTTTTAGTTTCCTGTGCCTTGGGGGTATTTTGTACCCTCTATGTTTTTCCTGTCCTCCAGCCATTGATTTTGATTTCAGACTTCTCTTCTTTATTCTCCTGTTCATGTATCTCCTGATGCAGGTAAGCTGAACTGTGCACCATTCTTTAAACACATCCCATACTCCTCTGTCTCTATGCTTTTGCTTGTCCCATCTCTCCTTTGTAATACCATCATCCCTTACTATTGTGACCACTATCTGTTGATATAATATCCATCCTCTGAAAGCAAGTTCAGTGCTACTTTCTCCACAAAGTTATCACTAATTGACCCAATCAGAAGCAATTTTTCACTCCTAAGAACTTATTGCATGCTTTATTTCTTTCTCTTCTGCTCATTCTTTTATTATCAGGCCATTCAAACAACCCATAAGTCATGGAAAGGATAGATATCAACAGCCCAAATTAAGGAGATATGCAAGCTGCTAATTCACACTTAAGACAGTGGGGTCATGACCTCTACCCTCACCTACGCTAAATTTGATGTATTTAGTAAATACTTAAAAGGGAAGTAAAAGCCAAAGGTTAAGTCTGTGACCAAACAGTGAGTAGTAAATGGGAGGAATTAGGACAGAGAGATGAGGGAGGAGTCCAGGGCAGATCAAGAATCTCATTGTAGTGTGGCCAAGGGGGAAAAGATATGGGCCAGATGGGAGCCAGCAAGTTCACTGCTGAAAGGGGTCTCTTAGGAAAGAAGACCTTACATTGCCCCCCCCTTTTTTTTGCAGTACTGGGGATTGAACCCAGGGGCATTCTACCTCCGCGCCACACCCCCGGCCCTATTTTTTATACTTTATTTTGAAACCGGGTCTCACGAAGTTGCAGAGGGCCTCACTAAGTAGAGAGAGAGAGAGAGAGAGAGAGAGACAGGGAGAGAGAGAGCTGAGGTTGGCCGCGAACCCGGATCCTCCGGTCTCCACCTCCCAAAGTATTGGGATTGCAAGCGTGCGCCACCACGCCCAGCCATTGGCCCCTTTTCTATGCTTCTTAAATAACTGTCTGAAGCTGGGCGTGGTGGTGCACGCTTGTAATCCCAGTACTTTGGGAGGCAGAGACCGGAAGATCCGGGTTCGCAGCCAGCCTCAGCTCTCTCTCGCTCTTTCACTCTCTCTCTCTCTCTCTCTCTCTCTCCCTGTCTCTCTCTCTCTCTCTCTCTCTCTCTCTCTCTCTCTCT
>PVJS01020549.1:0-23720 GCA_004027185.1 Glis glis | reverse complement strand
CCCGATCCTAAGACTCCAGCTCTTAGACCGTTCGACCAGCTACTGGTTCCTCTGACTCTCCACGTGCAATCAGAACCTGGGACTACATTGCTCCAAACTGTAAGCCATCTGATAAATCCCTTTTTTCAAATATACTCATTCTAGCCGGGCGTGGTGGCGCACGCTTGTAATCCCAGTACTTTGGGAGGTGGAGACCGGAGGATCCGGGTTCGCGGCCAGCCTCAGCGCGCATGCGCGTGCGATCAATCTCTCTCTCTCTCTCCTCTCTCCTCTCTCTCTCTCTTTCTCTCTCTCTCTCTCTACCTAGCGAGGCCCTCCGCAACTTCGTGAGACCCGGTTTCAAAAATAAAGCATAGAAAAAATAGGGCCGGGGGCGTGGCGCGGAGGTAGAACGCCCCTGCGTTCAATCCCCGGTACCGCAAATATACTCATTCTGTGTATTCTGTTAATCTAGAGAACCCTGTCCAATACATAGGGTCTGCCCACAGAGTCTACAATTTTTTTTTATGATACTAGGGATTGAACCCAGAAGCCTACTACTTCTGAGCTACCCCACCAGCTTGGCCTCAAACCCGAGATCCTCCTGTCTCAGCTTCCCAAGTACTGGGATGATAAGCGTGCGCCACCACGCCCGGCATTTATATGTACTTTAATTACATTTATTATAAAAATGGAATCTATTTTGTTTTCTCATACATACAAATATTATAGGAAATTTAGAAAACACAAAAGGCAAAGAAAAAAAAGCAATGCATCTTGGGACATTTTATTGGTTTCACTGACATGGCTTACTTATTGAACCAAACTCTTTTCTTATGGACTTAAAATATTGATCATTGTTGGTAATGTGCACCATTACAACAAAATTGTAAGATACATCTTTAGAAAAAAAATTCTTTCAGCCGGGCATGGTGGCACATGCTTGTAATCCCAGTACTTGAGAGGCTGAGACAGGAGGATCACAGGTTTGCAGCCAGCCTCAGCTATTTACCGAGGCCCTCCGCAACTTAGTGAGACCCTGTTTCAAAATAAAGAATAAAAAATAGGGCTGGGGGTGGAGCTCGGAGGTAGAATGCCCATGCTTTCAATCCCCAGTACCAAAAAAAAATCTTTCCTGCCCATTATTATTTTTTTAGGATATATTTTTGCAAGTGGAATTGCAGACTCAAAGGGAGTACACACACTTATAGCCTTTGAACTGAAAGTCTCAAATTGCCCTTGATTAGAACTGCACCAGTGTTGACCACCACCGGAAGTATACATGAGGGCGCTTAGTTCTTTATACATTCACCAACACCAGGACATTAAAAAAAGTTTGAGCCGGGCGTGGTGGCGCACGCTTGTAATCCCAGTACTTTGGGAGGCGGAGACCGGAGGATCCGGGTTCGCTGCCAGCCTCAGCTCTCTCTCTCTCGTTGTCTCTCTCTCTCTCTCTACCTAGTGAGGCCCTCCACAACTTCATGAGACCCGGTTTCAAAATAAAGTATAAAAAATAGGGCCGGGGGTGTAGCGCGGAGGTAGAACGCCCCTGCGTTCAATCCCGGTACCGCAAAAAAAAAAAAAAGTTTGAATGTCTCTTTCTCATTAAATTAGGGATATCATCATTTATTTTACATATATATTTTATTCTTAGTGAGATTACCATATTAATTTTATACATATGTAACACACATAAATATGTATAAAATATATGTATAAATATAGATAGATGATAGATAGATAGATAGATAGATAGATAGATAGATAGATATGGGGTGTATGTGTATTTGTGTGTGAGCGTGTGAATTGCCAATTTCTCCATCCTAACCCCTTTCAAATGTTTGGCTGTCTTTCATTTTCTTATTGATGTTTAATAATGCTTTGTGTATTGAATGTGTTCCTTTGTTGCTGACAATACTCTGAATTATAAGCATTATTATTTATTAAGCCCAGTACAGTGATAAGCTTTTCATATGCCATTTCATTTTCCTACTCGAATAGCATAAACCATTATTATGCTTTTCTTTTAGTTGTACACTATGTAGATAAATATATGAAACAAATATACTCCTTTAACAAAGAATGAGATTGCAATTCAGATAAATATGCTCAAAGAAGATCAGAGAGCAAATAAACAATATAACTGGAATTTAAAATTGAGTTATGCTTGAATTGCTTGAATCCTAACCTGTGTTTAAGCATAATGCTAAATTAACATTTTTTTTTATTTTGGTACTGGGGATTGAACCCAGGGACATTCTACCTCTGAGCTACACCTCCAGCCCTATTTTATTTTTTTATTTTGAAACAGGTTCTCACTAAGTTGCGGAGAGCCTTGCTAAGTTGTGGAGGCTGGTGTCAAACCTGTGATCCTCCTGTCTCAGCATCCCAAGTACTAGGATTACAAGCATGCACCACCACACCCTGGTGCTAAATTACCATTGATTATTATTTCCTCTCCTCCATGGTTCAGGGGTCAGCAGACTATACCTTGTTTGTAAATAAAGCTTTATTAGGAATATAGCTGACAATCATTCATTTACAGCTGTGTTCATGCTACAAGGCCAAACTTGGATAGCTATGACAGAGAACCTGCAGTCGTCTCTCACCTCATAGAAATTATATACACATTGAATCTCCTGAATCTATCCTTCATCTCTCTATATCTTATTTTTCTATCTAGAATTAAATAAACTATTATCATGCTTTTCTTTTAATTATAAACTATTTAGGAATGGGATTCATTGCCTCTACTGATAATTCAAAAACTATTTTTATTTAAAAATATCCTATTCTTATTCCTTCTTGTTTCTTAACATCCTGACTTGTTTTAATGACTCAACTTTTTTTTTTTTCTGATAGTGAGGATTGAGCCCAGAGGAGTTCTACTCCTGAGCTACATTCCCAAACCTTTTTATTCTGAAACAGGGTCTTGCTAAATTGCTGAAGTTGGCCTCAAACCTGCAATCCTCCTGTTTTAGCCTCCCAAGTACTGGGATTACAAGTGTGGGCCACCATCCCCAGTTATGACATAACATATTTCAAATGCCATTAAGAATAATATTTAACTTTTTAAAGATGCAAGTTTGAATAAAATCTGTTGGATTTATAGAATTTTTTTCTGTCCTTTGATTGGGAGCTTGTACTTAGAAATGAAAGTCTAGATTCATCATTTCTGAAAGCCATTAAAAGCATCCCTCGACTGGGCTCCCAGAACTTGGGAGTCCGAGACAGGTGGATCACAGGTTCAAGGCCAGCCACAGCAACTTAGTGAGACCTTGTTTGAAAATAATAATAATAAAAAAGAACTCCTCAACAAATTACTCTATGTCTTCACAAGCACGTAAATTCTGTGTACCTCTAAAGCTGCATAAATTCCTTTGCTGTCACTTGATCATACTAGGATTCTTTATACCAGACAGTGTTTGTTGTTACTGTACAAAGTTGCGTCCTTCCTAAGAGTCCAGGTAGATAAAGCTCTGTTCTCTGTTCTGTTCTTTAACAGAGATAAATGTGTAGGATTATTTAAGCATAATAAAAGTAATATATTATACAAGAACTGATTGTTTTCAATAAGCTTCAGGATTTTAGATGAAGCTCCATAGAACTTGCTAGAAAGGCTCATTTCCTAAATAAGCTAACATAGGCTGCAAAGTAGAACCTCCTTCACAGCCTATAATAACAAAGGGCCCAACATACATTGTGCTGGGCAGATCATATTGAGAAAATCCTTTCACAACCAGGTTCCCTGTTTCAAAAGGGATATGAACATGAACCCCTATATCAGCAGATGGTAGCCATAATAAAGAATAGTCTGAAAATAGTCTCATATTATTGAAGATTCTCCTCCAATGTGTAGCAGCTTCCAGAGAGAAGAGGAAAAAATACAAGTGGCTCTATTCTATAGAAAGTGTATTAATTATGGAAAGTTATAGAGAGGCATTATTTAAATCAGAAAAAAAAGAAATAAGCTAGACATGGCAGTGCACATCTGTAATCCCAGTACTTGGGAGGCTGAGACAGGAGAATTGCAGGTTTGAGGCCAGTCTCCGCAACTTAGTGAGGCCCTTGGCAACTTAGTAAACTCTGCTTCAAAATAAAAATAAATAAATAAAATAGGGCAGGGGGTGTAGCTCAGAGGTAAAATGCCCCTGGGTTCAATCCCCAGTACCATTAAAAAAGAAAGGGAAAGGGGGAATATTGTAATAACCAGAGATATCCAAACACTGAATAAGTCACCTTTCAAAAAATATGTTCGATCATTTTAGTTAAAAGCTTAATATTGATATTTGAGTCACTAACTGTGACCAGGGAAAATTGCTAAATGTCTCTGAGTCATTGGTTCTTTCTGTTCAAAGTGATGATAAGGACAATTCTCATAACCTGCTCTTATGAAAATAAAACTCTAATAGGATTTTGTTGAACAGTGCACCCTCACAAATACAATCATGCTGCCCTTGGTGTGAAGTGGTGAGCTCCCCACCTGCCAGAGGTATTCATTCAGGTGGGGTCCGAATGTTCTCCCGTCTAAAATAATGTACGGGGGATTTCAGTGTTGAATTGGAGGTTGGGTTTCATTGTTTTGCCATGTACGTTTTGATAGCTTTGATCATCGTGCAGGAAATGACTTTAATTCGCATACCCTCCTGGTTAGTTAATGTATCTCAACAAGTATTTGTTGGCTGCCAGTAATGTACCGGGACTATGCTTGGTGCCAGAAATATAACTGACAAAGAAGATATAGGTGAATCTTTAGCCGGGCGTGGTGGCACACGCTTGTAATCCCAGTACTTGGGAGGCTGAAACCGGAGGATCTGGGTACTTAGGCCCTCTGCAACTTAGTGAGACCCTGTTTCAAAATAAAGAATAAAAAACAGGGCTGGGGGTTTAGCCCAGAGGTAGAATGCCCCTGGGTTCAATTCCTGGTACTGCAAAAAAAAAAAAAAGGTTAGTCTTTGGTTTCATGGAGTTCTTATTCCAGAATGGGAGGTGGTGAGGAGTGAAAAGGGTAGGAAATGAACCTTAGAAAGCCAAAATGAATAAATAATGTTTTGGAGACTGGCGAATGCCCTATGTCAAAATGAAAGGATTAAGCAACAGATTGTAAAATGGGCATGGTGGCCCAAGTCTGTAAATCTCAGTACTTGGGAGGCTGAGACAAGAGCATTGCAGGTTCAAGACCAGCCTCAACAACTTAGTGAGCCCTTTAGCAACCTAGCAAGACCCTGTTTCAAAATAAAAGAAAAAAAAATGTAAAAAGAGCTTGGAGCAAGAATGCTCCTGGGTTCAATTCCCAAAACCTCCCCCAAAAATGTGATGGACTGTGACCAGGAGGACCTTTCTGAGGAGGTGGCATGGACCAATAGTGGTAAGCAGAGGCTACCTTCGTGAGCTCCCTAGATAAGAGCATGCTTCCTGAATGGGAGCATTTGCTCAGGCTATTCTTTGTGCATGTAATGCTCTAAATTATTTGCAGTACAAAAGAGCTGCTTTGAAGATCCTAAGACAGAAATAAGCTTGGAGTGTCCCATGAATAGAAAGAAGGCCAATATGACCAGACCCCAGAGAACAGGTGTGAGAGCCACCCGTGTCCTCTCCTCCTTCCCTCTGGGAAGACAGACCTCAACTCTATGTTCCCTTGGCATAAGACTGAGAAACCTGACTGCTATCCAATGAAAAGAAAATAACAGATTCTGATATATAATTGCAACGCACCAATAAAAAAAAAAAGAAAATAACAGTGTGTGTGTTCTTTCTCAATGGAGCAGTGAAGAGCCATTTGTGATTCTCCAGGCTCTCCCTTTTCTTGGAGGAGTGAATGTGAGAGGTCTTGTGTTGACATGGCTCATTCATCAAGTGGAAAGCAGATGTCTGGGAGTTGCCCATTACAGAATGAAACTGTATACACAAGAAATAAAATTCTCCTGGGTTAAGGAGCTGAGATGGTGGAGTTACTTGTTATAGCGGTATAACCTAACTTATCCTGTCTAAAGCAAGGAATGACTAGCAAGAGAAGATAAGGCTAGAGATGCAGGTAAAGACCAGAAACGTGGGATTCAGAGACCAGGATAAAGTGAAGATGTGCAGTCAAATAGGATGAATGTTACCTTGGGCAGCAGATGGGTCATGTGGCCCATCAGCTACTGATTCAAGACATTGCCATAACTTTTAAACTCCCTAAACCCAATTTCTGAAAATTTACATAATCTGCTGGGATCCTAGACCCTTACTCTACATCAACAATGCAGCCCTGCCCTTAACATATCTGATACAAGAAAGTAGTGATTTTCTCTCAGTGGATTTCATGGCAAGAAAAAAAAATTAAAAAAGAAACACCCACATATGTAATAAACCCTCCAAGGATGTCTTCTATATACTCTTCACCTCCAAAATGATTTTTCCCCACTAAAACCAATTCCTCTTTGTTTCGTTTTTGCTTCCTGGCCTCTGCAAAATATTTTGCCAAAGTGAGTTGTGAAATAAACAATAATCAACTTATAAATATTTGTCGTGATTTCCTCTATCTTTACCTTCCCTTTTAAAGAAGAAAATATTGCCATGTTTCAAATTTAATTAAATACACACCTGCCTGGCTCCTAAGTCTTGAGTCATAATTAACAACAGTTTGACAGGAAATAAGTCAAATGACATATTCCTATTTTTTTGTTAACCAATCAAATTTTATGTTGTGTGGAAGTTGGTGAATGCATGGACGCACGTTCAATATTAGTTTTTAAATGTCTCTGTTATGGTGATATCGTCGCCTAACTTTTATTGAGGATTTCATGCTAATATATACCAGGCAAACTTCCCAGCACTTTGTATGTACTATTTCATTGAATTCCCACGACAATATTATAAAGTAGATCTCGTTGTTGTGAATGTTACAGAGGGGGCAACTGAAGAGAAGTTTATGAAGTTGGCCAAGGTCAGACAGCTAATGATTCGCAGCTGAGGAGTGAATCCAGGCAATTGGATCAAGGATCCTACATTCTTAATTATTACGAAATCCATGTAATAACCTAAGAAAGATAAGGGCAGTATTTTTGTAAAGAAAATGATGTTACTTGCAGAGGGACCTCTCTGTGATTTTGGGAAGACCAAGGAAGACATCTTCTCTGTCCTATGAGGGAAAGTTACCCATGGCACTGGAGACAGATGTATTAGGCAGAACAGGTTCTTTAATGTCTTCGAGTCTCAACTTCCTTGGCTGTAAAATGCGGGTTATAATATCTACCAAACAGATTCATGATGAAAACTAAATGAAATGGTGTGGTATATAGAAATTACGTTAAGTGAAATGGTATACAGGCAAATAGGCATTCGCTAATTATCTGATTAGGTAAACCTTTATTTCCTTCCCACTTCTCCATCAGATCTAGGGCATTAGCAAGGCTCATCTGTAAATTGTTTTATAATTCAGGGATGAAGGCTACGGCATAATACCATGTGATAGTTCCTTCTGGAATTAAGAAAGATAAAAAAATGTCCTTCTAATTTATTCTGGGGAAAAAATGTCATGCACACAAAAGGTAAAGTATAGAAAGTTTTGGGGGAAAATGAGAAATGGAATGAAACATATATAAATAATTTTAAACAATGCTATTATTGGGGGAAGCTTAGTTACTGGTTGAGAACTTGATCTTTGGCTACAAATTAATCCACATTTGAACCCAGAATTGATCACCTCTTACCTATATGGCTGTGAGCACTTTTATCTTTGTGTGTGTGTGTGTGTTTTACTGGGATTGAACCCAGGGGCATCCTACCTCTGAGCTATACCCCTAGCCCTTTGTATTTTTTGTTTTGAAACAGGGTCTCACTAAGTTGCTGAGGGCGTTTCTAAGTTGCTGAGGCTGGCCACGAACCTGCAATCCTCCTGTCTCAGCCTCCCAGGTACTGGGATATCAGGGGTTTGCCATCACACGCGGCTATGAAATATCATTATCATTGAGACATACTGGTTTGAATTTAGATGGACATAATACTTTTAATAAAATATGGACTCTAGGATTGTGTTTGGAAATACATACAAAATAAGGTGTTTCAAAAACAGTATTAGCATGACTTCCCTCTCATTTAGTCTTTTATACTTTGAAGGAGTGGAAAGATAACCTAATGACAGAAACTCACTCTGGCTAATGGAAGTTAAAGATAATTCTTTGGACTGGAAGGAAACAAGAAAACAGACTGTGGAAGATGAGAAAGGGGGAAGTTCTGGAATGCTCTCCTCTGGTTGGGTAGCCACAGCTGGAAAGACCATTTTCCTTTCTTTGCCTTCTCTTCATTTCGCTTCTCTGGTACTGGGGATTGAATCCAGGGCCATTCTACTTCCGAGCTACACCTCTAGCCCTTTTATTTTTTTATTTTATTTATTTATTTATTTATTTATTTATTTATTTATTTTTGCAGTATCAGGGATTGAACCCAGGGGCATTCTACCTCCGCGCTACACCCCCGGCCCTATTTTTTTATACTTTATTTTGAAACCGGGTCTCACGAAGTTGTGGAGGGCCTCACTAAGGAGAGAGAGACAGGGAGAGAGAGACAGAGAGAGAGAGAGAAAGAGACAGGGAGAGAGAGAGAGAGAGCGTGCGCATGCGCGAGCTGAGGCTGGCCGCGAACCCGGATCCTCCAGTCTCCGCCTCCCAAAGTACTGGGATTACAAGTGTGCGCCACCACAACCGGCTATACTTTATTTTGAAACCGGGTCTCGTGAAGTTGCAGAGGGCCTCACTAGGTAGAGAGAGAGAGAGAGAGATATCTGAGGCTGCCCACGAACCCGGATCCTCCGGTCTCTGCCTCCCAAAGTACTGGGATTACAAGCATGCGCCACCACGCCCGGCTTTTTGTTTTATTTTTGAAACAGAGTCTCACTAAGCTACTGAGAGTCTTGCTACATTGCTGAGGCTGGCCTAGAACCTGCAATCCTCCTGTCTCAGCCTCCCAAGTCCTGGGATTACAGGTGTGTACCACCACACCTGACTTGGAAAAAAACATTTTCAAATTTTCTTATCACTACTCATTCCAGATAGGAGCATCTAGTCACTGTAACTAGGGTCACATGCCCATTTTGACCTTACCAGAAAGAAAAAGATGGGTGCAAGGATCTTCTAGAACTCTCTTTGGCTGTGCATGTACCAGCCCATTCTCAATGAAGAAGAGACATGGTCCCTCTCAGATAAAACCAGATTCCCATGAGGAAGAGAAATGAATGTTTGGCTCATGTTTATTTTGTCTCTATCTTAGATTCTTTTTGCATAGCCTTCTCAATAAACACGGAGCCCTACATGGCAATGGAAGTTTCTAGAGTTAGGCAGCCTATCCCAGTCCATGGGCTAGTCAGTAAGAGAGGTAAGACCAGAGGCCATATTATTCCTGTACTTCCCGGTCATTTTCCTATGACCTCCCTCTGAAAAGTTACTAATTTATTCTTTGGTTTCTCTCAACCTCAATTCCCCTTATGTTTTCCCTTTTTCCTCTAAATCATTTTAATGGATAACAAGCTATAGAGAAAGTCTGTGAATCACTGTCAAATCGCCTTTTGGACAATATCACCCTGCCAGGATGCTGTTGAAATGCATCTGCCACTTGACAGGAGAAGAAATATAGAACCGGAAGTCTCTATTTTCATTCAGGGGCAGCCTGGGCCGGAGGGAACCTGGGGAGCTAGTATCTCCAGTGCAGACTGGATACTGTTAGGAGATGTGGGGTGCCTGTCTGGGTTCCTGGCACTTCTGCACTTACTTAAAAGGCCAATTTGGCTTTGTCTCTGTCCCGGCTTTCAATCTACCCCTGACAGTTCACAGTCATGGCAAACCCTGAACAAAGCTTTATATTGTTATGCATGGACAGTGTCCATGACAGTTTGACCTTGCTTAAGATAAGGGAACCTGAGGCTTTTTCTTCCAAGTGTGGGGTAACAAGTCACACTGGGTGTGCGCAGCATGGAATGAAAGGATTTCAGAAGGTGTTTTAAGGATTCCTGAAAATCAGAAAGTGAAACAAGAGTGGAGATGATGATGATGATGATGATGATGATGATTATAGTAGGAATTGAACCCAGGGAATTTCTACCTCTGAGCTACACCCCCAGCCCTTTTTAAATTTTTTTTTTTTTGTTTGGAACAGGGTCTTACTAGGTTGCTACATTGAGAGTCTTGCTACATTGCTGAGGGTGTCCTTGAACCTGTGATCCTCCTGTTTCAGCCTCCCTAGTCCCTGGATTACTGCCCAGCTGTGTTGAGTTGTTTTAAATGGTTTCTTACAATTGATTTGAATCTGCTGTGCAGACCACTGATCCTAGCAAAGTCTATCTTACAAATAGCTACTCACGCAGCTCTTTGGTGGGTAGGGAACGTGTTTTCCTTCCTTCCGTAGGTTGAAATTGAGTATCCAGGGCAAATCAGGTTTAGGAGTAGAAGGGGAGGGTGTGGACCACAGTGTATGTGGATGATAGGATTACCATCCGTCCATCTGTCCAATGGGGCACAAGTGGTCTGACAGGAGGGCTGGCGCTTACCTTCCTTAGTTTCTACCTCAGATGTACCTAGTCTCAGGAAACTCAGAGGCTGTGTGCCCCTCCTTGACAGAAGTCCACCAGGATCTCCATGATAAATCAAAGGAGGGGGGCAAAAAGCGTGTCGTCTGAAAATACTTTGAGAGTCCAGCCATTGGCTTGACCCTCTAGGGACAAGTTCTGACCTGAGGGATGAAGATGGAGAAATTGTCACAAATATGGAAGATGGCAGAGTGAAGATTTCTGATCTAGGGGGAAAAAATCAGAGTTCAGAGTTGACAGCCAGAGTGGCTCATTTGCAAACTAGTTGGGCTGGGACTCTTCTAGGACCACCAGCCTACATACGGGCACTTCTCATCTTACCCACAGATGCACCGCCTCCTTCTCTGGCTCCACACAGGTGAGACCCTGCAAGCTATTTAACAAAGTTCTTGGAACTGAGTGTCAGGGACTAGAGCCGTGCATCAGCCTGATAATCTGCTACTTAGCTTTTGTGACACTTTGCTTTATTGTTGGTTGATTTTTTTAACTCTACATGAAGTAAGATTCATTTTTGTGAGGTACAGTTCTATACATCTTATGTGTGGGGGAGATACTGGGGATTGAACACAAGGGCATTCTACCTCCAAGCTATACCCCCAGCCCTTTATTTTATTTATTTATTTATTTATTTATTTATTTATTTTTGTGTTTGATACTGGGGATTGAACCCAGAGGCATTCTACCTCTGAGCTACACCCCCAGCCCTATTTTATTTTGAAACAGGGTCTCACTAAGTTGCTGAGGCTGGCTGTGAACCTGAGATCCTCCTGTCTCAGCCTCCCAAGTACTAGGATTACAGGCATGCACCACCGTGCCCAGCATTTTATTTTATTTTTTGGAATAGGTTGCTGAGAGCCTCTCTAAGTTGCTGAGGCTGGCCTCGAACTTGTGATCCTCTTGCCTCAGCCTCCCAAGTACTGGGATCACAGGCATGCTCTACCATGCTCAGCTAGTCTACACATTTTGACCAATCCACCACCAAACATAGTCATGATACAGGATATTCCTTCTGTTCCTCTTTTAGAAACCTTTCCTCCATCATCAAACCCTTGACAAGCACTAATCTGATTTCTCATCCTTATAATTTTTTTCATTGTAAGAATATCATGTACACAAAACCATGCAGAGGCAGCCTTTGAGCCCAGCAACTTTGACCTAGCAAATGATGCGATTTTGTGTTCATCCATGTTGCTACACGTGTTGATAGTTTGTTCCCTTCTGTTACTGAGCTGTCTTCCATTGTATGAGGGCGTCACAGATTTCTACCCATTTTCCAGTTGAGAAATAGTCTCTAGTTCTTAGAGATTATGAATAAAACTATGACGGGTATGAACACTTCTGAGTAGCGCTTACTTGTGTGAACCTAGGTTTTCATTGCACTTGGATAAATACCTAGTACAAGGGTCGCTGGTTCAAAGTGCATGTTCTATATTATAAAAAAAAAACCGCCAAAATATTTTTCAAGGTGAAAAGTTTGTGGCTGTACTATTTTATATTCCCACCAGCAATGAATCAGTGCTTGAATTGCTCCACAGTCGGGAAGTGTCAGGCTGGGGTCTTCTTGTGTTGTTTTCTTTTTCTCTTTTTTGTTTTCTCCATTATGTTAAGTGCACAGTAGTGCCTCTTGTGGTGGATTTAATTTGCATTTCTCTTATCACTAAGGATGCTGAGCAGCTTGTCATGTGCACAAGAATTTGCTATTCTTATATCTATTTTTTATGTGTCTGTGTATGTGTCTGTTACCAGGGATGGAACACCAGGGCATTCTACCTCGAGCTACACCCAGCCCTTTGTATTTTTTGTTTTGGAACAGGATCTTGCTAGGTTGTTGAGAGTCTCACTAAATTGCTGAGGTTGTTCTCGAACCTGCCATCCTCCTGTTTCAGCCTCCCAAGTATTGGGATTACAGGTATGCACCACCATGCCCAGCTCATTCTTATATCTTCGTTAGCAAAATGTCTGTTCAAGTGCTCTGCCCATTTCCTAATTGAATTGTTTGCTGTCTTACTATGGGGTTTTGTGAGTTCTTCATACATTCAGCATAAAAGTCCTTATCAGATATGTGTTTTATGAAAATTTTCTTCTAACATGTGGCTTTCCTTTGTATTCTCTTATTTTTAAATATTTGCCTATTTTTGAACTATTTTATTAGTGCATTGCAATTATACATCATAGTGAGGTTCAGTGTGTTGAAAATACACATACAGGCCGGGCGTGGTGGCGCACGCTTGTAATCCCAGTACTTTGGGAGGCGGAGACCAGAGGATCAGGGTTCGTGGCCAGCCTCAGCGCGCTCTCTCTCTCTCTCCCTCTCTCTCTCTCTCTCTTTCTCTCTCTCTCTCTCTCTCTCTCTCTCTCTCTCTCTCTACTTAGTGAGGCCCTCTGCAACTTTGTGAGACCCGGTTTCAAAATAAAGTATAAAAAAATAGGACCGGAGGTGTAGCGCAGAGGTAGAATGCCCCTGGGTTCAATCCCCGGTACTGCAAAAAGAAAAAAAAAAGAAAGAAAGAAAAAAGAAAATACACATACACACAGCTCTTTGTGAATTCCCCCCACATTCCATCCCACTCCACCCTCCTCCCTTCCCGACACAAGTTAGTGAGCTTGGTAGTAATAACTTCACAGACTGCCGTAGTACTATTTCAACCGTTTCCTTCTTTAATCCTCCCTCTTCCCCTCCCTAACTCCCTTTCCAACCCCCTTCAAATACTCTACAGTCGCTCTCTGCATTATTTAAAAGTCCCTAACGTTTCCTATTTTCTCTGTAGCTTCCACATATAACAGAAAGTATTCAACCCTTGACTTTCTGAGACTGACTCATCTCACGTAGCATAATATTCTCTCGTTCCATCCATTTTCCTGAAAATGACATAATTCTGTTCTTTCTGGCTGAGTAGAATTCCATTCTGTGTATGTATCATATTTTCTTTATCCATTCACTTATTGATGAACACCTGGGTTGCTTCCATAAGTTGGTTATTGTGAATTGTGCTGCTATGAACGTGGGTATGCACGCGTCACTATAATATGCTGACTAATTCTTTTGGGAAGATGCAAAGCAATGGTAGGGCTGGGTCCTATGGTGGTTCCAGGCAATCTCTTGTCTTTTCAGAGGAAACCTTCTTAATTTTAATGAACTGTATTCGCTTTTTAAAATTATTTTATGCTTTTGGATCACACCTAAATTTTTGCCTAAATCAAAGTCATACGAATTTTCTCCTGTGTTTTATTTTTTACTTTTTTATTATTTTCTAGGAGCGTTTTGGTTTGGGGTTTCATATTCAAGTCTATAATCCATTTTGAGGGATTTTTTTTGTATGTGGTGCAAAATATAGACGAGAGCTTAATTTATTTTTGCACATTCCAGCATAATTTCTTGAAAAAACTATCCTGTCTTTACCTAATTGCCTTTGTACTCTTTGAAAAATCAATCAACTCTAATGTGTAGATCTATTTCTGGACTTTCTAATCTTTTCTATTGATCTACTATCTATCCCCTTTCCAATACTGTATGCTATATACCCTTATCATGTGGCACTTTTGTGCCTGTATATTATACTATACTGGAAAAACAAATGTCACTTTTTTTTCTTTAAAACTTCATTGTTTTCAGCCAGGCACACCTGTAATCCCAATACTTGGGAGGCTGAGACAGGAGAACCACAGGTTCAATGCCAGCCTCACCTATAGTCCCTATATTAGGGAGGCTGAGACAGGAGGAACACAGGTTCAGTGCCAGCCTCAGCAACATATCAAGACTCTCAACAACCTAGTGAGACCCTGTTTCAAAAAAATAAGTAAAAATGGCTGGGGGTGTAGCTTGGAGTTAGAATTCCCCTGGGCTCAATCCTTAGTACCACAAAATAAACCAACACAAAACAAATACACCAGGAAAAAACAACAACAACAACAAAACAAACATTTTTTCAACTATTTTTTTCTTTTTTGGACTGGAGATTGAACCCAGAGGCATTTTACCTCTGAGATACACCCCAATCCTTTTTATTTTTTTATTATTTTGCAACAGGCTGTTGCTAAATTGCTGAGGCTGGCCTCGAACCTGCGATCCTCCTGTCTGCCTCCCAAGTATTGGGATTGCAGGTGTACGCCACCACGCCTGGCTATTTTCATCATTTTTAAGAGTAATTTGCTCACTTGGACCCCTGTTTCCTTCATTTTTAACCATCAAAATTCACAAGCCAAGCAGCCTGAAAAATCAATTTTTGTATGATTTCATTTGTTTGGTTTTCTAGAAAAGCCATAACTAGAGGGACAGTAAGCAGATCAGTGGTTCCCAGGCAGGGGAGGGAGCGATGATGAATCGAAGTACACTCGAGTTTTCTTTTTAGGGAGGGAAGATGTTTCTGTATGATGCCGTAATGCTGGATCCATGACACTAAGTGCTTGTCAAAAACCCATAGAACTGTGCAGCATAAAGAATAAACTTTAAGCTATGCAAATTGAAAATAAAAGCACTTAGGGGCCCAAGGGATCTTGGGACAGAATACTGACTGTACCAAAAGAATCTAACTGTATTAAAAATATATGAAACAAATTTGCCGAAGGGGTTGGGAAAAAGTGCTGATCTAAGTAACTAGAAATGAACGGAGTCTATGAGACCGAAAGGGAAGGAACTGCATGAAGCACTGTAGTTAGGATACAGGTGTTTCCCACCCGGGTTGGAGTTAACAGTTCCGAAACCGCTATCCATTTCTGGAATTGGACAATTAATGGAATGGGTGGCAGATGGGAGAACCAGGTTTGTCATTGATGGGTGGGAGGTTGCAGAAAAGCAAGGACAACATGAGATTGATCCGTGGGGTCTTGGGTTAGAACTGGAGTCACTGGCATGGACTTTGGGCCAGCTGAAGAGACTCCATCATGTTTTAAAATCTTTAGTAAAAAGTTAAGGACCCAACAAGTTATTATGTCTGGTCTCCGCAAGTTTGGTATGATGAACTCATTTTAAAGTGCCAGGGGAATGGGAAAGTGTTGCTTAGTAAGGATGATATTATAAATAATGCTTCTTCCTCTTAAATTGCTTTTAGATTTTTTTTCCCTAAGAGGGAAATAACCTAAAGAAAGAGGTGAGAAGATCTGTGGACATAACCTTGGGGAGGAGCCATAAACCAACAAGAAGACCAGTGTCTTGACCCCACCCCAGGTAAGCTCAGAGCCGAGGGTGCAGGGAAGCATGCAGGACAGTAGTTAAAAATGTTTTGTGCCTGGGATGCAGGTCCATGTCTGCCGCTCATCAGATTTGTCACCTGAGGGTGGTAATCTTTCATAGAATTATTTGTAAAATACAAATATAATAGCATAAATGAATAAGTGAACAAGATCACAGCTGAAATCTGGGTTACATATATCTTTGGCAAAAAGTAATATTTACTTGCAAACTGTTCAGGAATGAATGAGTCCCTGACTCGTCTCTATAGCTGAATGAGTATATTGAACCAGACTGGAGGAAATGCATTCATTATACCCAACCATTATTTATTTAGGGTAATTTCCTTAAATACCAACAAGCTACAACGCACTCTTCCAGGTGGACAACATCTCTGCCTTTGGGGATCTCTCCTGTTGGGCGGATTAAACAGAACATATTCATGTTATGTACAAAATTCCTTCACACCGCACGATGCAGAGTGTTTGGTGGGGGGCCATCTTGGCAGGGAGCCAAAGCTACTCAGTGAAGGTGGTCTAAGAGGTTCTCTCTGAGGAGACTTTGAGGTCAAAGAATGAACGATGAAAAATAATTAGACATAGGATAATCGGGGGTAAAAGTGTCTTACCGAGGGTTGTGGTAAGGATGAGGTAGATGGAATAAAAAGATGAGTGTGCTCGGTTCAGTGCAATGTAGGGAAGATTGGAACAAGAAATGTGGAGAGGCGTCTGTGAAGACGTGGATTTCCCTCTGAAAGCAATGGGTAGCCTCTCTGTGATTTCAAACACGGGAGTGACATGGTCTGATTACCAAAGGCGTTACTTTACCATAAACAAGTCCATCTGTCCTCCATAATCTCATTTAACCATCACCACAATCCTAACTCTAACTTTTAGTCCTGTATCTTTTCATTTTTTGGTACCGAGGTTTGAACCCAGGGCCATTCTACCTCTGAGCCATACCCCTAGCCATATTTTATTTTTTATTTTGAAACAAAGTCTCACTAAGGTGCTGAGGGTCTCGCTAAGTTGCTGAGGCTCTTCTCAAGTCTGCCATCCTCCTGTCTCAGCCTCCCAAGAACTGGAATTACAGGCATGGGCCACCACACCTGGTTTAGTACTATATGTTAGAGGAATGCAACTAATGCAGAGAGAGGGTGTTTGCTTTATCCAAGGTCATCTGAGAAAAAGAAAAAATTGAGGATCTTATAGGTTGGCAAGCGAGAATTGGCCGCCTCTCAACTAGAACTCTCTTTGTTTAATAATTGATGGAAAGAAAAAGAGACCTTTCAATAATTGCTGCTAAAAGACATAACATGGCAGAGTGACTTTTTTTTTCAATGCTGTGCAAAGTAAGCTAAAACTCATCTTTCAAAGAAGCACGAGGATAATGCTGTTCCTGGTGTTTCTCCTGCGTTTCCCCGGATGTCTTTGCTGAGTCTGCACCTGCTTCACTAGGCCAGCCAATGGGGGATTAGCTGATGACCTGCACCCTGGGGAAAGGGGTCCTGAGGGAGATTAGAGAAGATGGAGGGCGGAGAGGGAAGGAAGGGGTGGACAGTGCCGCTGGTTTCAGACAGCCGAACTCAACAACAGCGCTGTAGATAAAGGATTTGGAGGCGTTTTACTTTTCATGTAATTGAGTTATAGACCTTGATGAAATAGCTGCCACTTTCTAGAACAGTCCAAGGTGATGTTTTTTTGCAGTTAGCTTCCATATGACTGATTTATGGTTTTTTGGAAACTCCACTTCTGTGATAACGTCAATGTGTATGTGTTTTAAATATTGCATTACATTTTGTGCTGTTTTATGGAATTCTTAATGCAGTGCTCTGAATCACATATGAACTCTGAAAAGAAACCTTTATCTAATTTACTTTATAAAGTGTAGTTGGTCTTCCTTCTAATTTGTGGTTTGATGAATTATTCCGAACTTTACGTTGAAAGAAAATACCATATAAACATGCATCAGGTCCTGGTAACATGAAAACACTAAATATGTTTTTATTTAAAATAAAATCGTCCAGGCATCGGGGTGCACATCTGTAATCCCAGTTACTCGGGATGTTGAGGAAAAAGGATTACAGGTTTGAGGCCAACCTGGACAACTTTGAGAGACTCTGTCTCAAAATAAAAAATAGCCAGGCATGGTGGCCTGTAATTCCAGTACATGGGAGGCTGAGACAGGAGGATCTCAGGTTCATGACCAACTTCAGCAACTTCACAAGACTCTCAGCAACCTAGCAAGACCCTGTTTCAAAATTTCAAAATAAAAAGTAAAAAGGGAGCCGGGCGCGGTGGCACATGCTTGTCATCCCGGTACTTGGGAGGCTGAGACTGGAGGATCACAGGTTCGCTGCCAGCCTCAGCTACTTAGTGAGGCCCTCTGCAACTCAGTGAGACCCTGTTTCAAAATAAAGAATAAAAAATTGGACTGGGGTGTAGCTTGGAGGTAGAATCCCCCTGGGTTCAATACCCAGTACTGCAAAAAAAAAAAAGTAAAAAGGGCTGGGGGTGTAGCTTGGAGGTAGTAATGCCCCTGAGTTCAATCCCCAGTACCACAAAAAATAACATAAAATAATAAATAATAAATAAATAAATGGAACTGGGGATGTGGCTTAGTGGTAGAGTGGTTGCCTAGCATGTGTGAGGCTCTAGATTCAATCCTCAGTATATAATAATAACATTATTATTATTATTATTATTATCAACTAAAAAGAACAGTGTAGATCTAAATATTTCAGGAAAATACTGTGTTCCATCTTGTTCTTATCTGCTTCTCCTTCCCTGAAATCTCATTCATTCAACTGTCAATGAACAAATATTTGTTATGTGCCTTCTAGGTACCAAGCAATATGCCACATGGGCCGTAGATACTAGTGAGTAAAATAAAAATTGACCCTACGAAGCAAAGGGTAATATACAGAAGGTAAACAGAGAGCCTTATAAATAAATGAAAGAATATAAGATAACAAATTGTGTCGAGTGCGAGGAAGCAGAGATAGAAAAAAGTTGTAGCAGAATGATAGAGTGGTTTACATGATTGCCTTCTTCATAGCCAATATCCTCTTCTTCCTCCAATAATACTGCAGTTGTTTTGCTGTTGAATGATGGGTGGCGGTGACATGATGACCGTCTTTAAAGAACTACATTTCCCAGAATCCTTTTAAACAGGACTATAACACAGATCTGACATATAACACAGATCTGACCAGAGTGAAGGAGATGGAGACACGGGCCTTCCAAAAAAGACTATAGTCTCAGTAGTGCCCTTCTTTCATTAGGAGTATGCTCAGAATCCTGGAGTGGACAGTGGTCACCTCATGACCAAAAGGTGAACAGCAGAAATGTACACTAGGGTTTATTTAAACATGGATATTAGCCGGATTGTCAGTTACTCACAGACAAATGCAATTCTTCATTAAAGATGAAAAGTGAGCTGGGCATGATGGCACACGTCTGTAATCCCAGTACTTGGGAGGCTGAGACAGGAGGATCTTAGATTCACAGCCAACCTCAGCAACTTAGCGAGGCCCTGTTTTAAAACAAAAAAATAGGACTGGGGGGGGTATAGCTCAGGGAAAGAATGCCCTGGGTTCAATCCCCAGTAACACACACACACACTCACACACACACACACACACACACACACACACATACACACACACACACACCTCTTTTAGATTTCTAATAAAATTGATATATATTTGGCATATGCCCATATTCACATAGTAATTTTAGTAATCTACTTCCCTTTACCTGTAGATTGCTATATACTTAATGAACAGAATAAAAATTTCCATTCTGTAGACTAGGGTTTTATTTTTACCTTAGACTAAAATAGTAGTACTCAGTTTTGTTTTTGAAATATTAAAATATGTTGGGAGCTTTTGAAATAATTAAGACTCAGCTCCAAGCCTCACCCCATACCAAAGGTACCTTGGTGACGCTGACTCAGTAGGTCTAGATGCCTGGGTGGGGCCAGGGCATTGGTATTTTTAGTCCACTCCCCCTCCCTAACATGGAATTATGATTTACAGCCAGTGTTGAGAGTCATGGACCTGAAGAAATAAACTGGACTTGCAGGCCACATTCCAAAGCCTCTCAATCCGAAAGCAGAGTAAAGTAGAGCAACGTAGTGGCCAAGAGACTCCTAGATTTCATCGGAGAGAAAATCTCCAATTAAACCAACTGGGCAGCGACCTGGACTTTTTTTTTTTTTTCTAAATGGGTAAGGGGTTAAGAAAGCAGCAGTCAGCACCTCTGAAACAATACAGTGAGAGACCTCTGTACACGCATTTGGAAAAGACGAGTTATGTTTATCAGGATAGTATTACAAAGCCCTCCGCAACTTCGTGAGTCCCGGTTTCAAAATTTAAAAAAAGTATGAAAAATAGGACCGAGGATGTAGCTCAGAGGTAGAACGTCCCTGGGTTCAATCTCCGGTACCGCAAAATAAATAAATAAATAAATAAATAAATAAATAAATAAATAATAAATAAAAATAAAAACCAGCTGGGAGTGGTGGCGCACACCTGTAACCATGGTACTTGGGAGTCTGGTACTTGGGAGGATCGCAGGTTCATGGCCAGCCTCAGCAACTTATTGAGGTCCTCAGCAATTCGGTGAGACCCTGATTTTCAAAATAAAAGCTAAAAATAGGGCTGGGGGTGTAGTTCAGAGGTAGAATGCCACTAGGTTCATTCCCCAGTACCAAAAATAAATAATAAACACATAAATACATAAGTAAATAAATAAAATAGAAACATGGTTCAAAGACACTGATTTTAAATATGAACCTCTAATTAAAAAAAAAAAAGTCCCTAGGGTGGGCCCACCTAGTTGCAGGCTCTCATTTGCAAACTAGTTGTTTTTTTTTTCTTTTTGCAAAAAAAGTCTGTGTAGCTGCTTCACAGACAGTCACAGCAGGAGAGTTCTTTACTTAACCAACGGTAACCATTTTTCAGAAGAGCCCCAGGGAAGCCAGAGAATAAGTTTCTTCTTTATGATAGTAGTGTCACGGAGTTAAAACAAACATATATGATCTCTCCTCTGACCTGCTGACTTCCAAGGCTTGAAATCCATAGCTGATAGGTTAAGTACCTTGGTTAACACATTCTAGGCAGTTATTGGTGGGCAACTGCATGTCCTTTATCTTTCTCCTAGAGTTCAGCTGTTCAGTGTGGCAGCCCAAAATTACATGTGCCTTTGAATTCTTGAAAAGTGGCTAGCTTGCATAGAGAAATGCTATAAGGGTAACATGTCCACCAGATTTCAAAGACTTAGCATGAAAAAAAAATGAAGCACAATATCATTAATTCTTATGTTGATTACATATTAAACAGATAATTGGGGGATATATTGGATTAAATAAAATTTATTATTCTGTTTTTGTGACACTGGGGATTAAGCCCCTCCCCTAGGGGGGTCTTACCTCTGAGCTATACCCCCAGCCCTATAAATAAAATATAATATTGAAATTTCTTCTTTTTACTATTTTAAAAATGTGGCATCTAGAAAATCTGAAATTACATTTGTGGTTTGCATTGCCTTTCTAGTGGGCAGTGCTGATTCAGAGTCCCTGTGTCAGGGAAAGTTAAAGGAATCAGAAACACAATTAAAAAGATTTGCAATTATTTAAAAATTAAAAGAACATGGTCAGAAAGAAAGGGAGGATAGAATCGTAGAATAAAGGGTGTTCTGATCAGCATAGTCAGGTATGAATTTCCAGATGTGTTTATAAAGGTCTGTTTGCTCCTCTCCTAGGAACAGAAAATTCACTCAATGAAAGGAAAGGGGAATATCTCATTCAGTATTTTCAGTGGCAAAATTTATCAGCATTGAGAAGCTACCAACTGTTCTCTTTCAAGGTATCTTCTTGTACTACAGGAAAAAAATATTACATATACATTATAACCTCTGAATTACATTTTTTTCTTAAATTATTAAAAGCAGGTTCCACATAACTTGTTAAAAGAAAAAACAAGACTAGTTAAATTTAGCAAAGTTTAAGCAAGAAAAAGGCTCTAAAATGCAGCATTTCAGACCAAATATGACTCAGGATGTGTCACCTGCCACATGTACAGGTTATAGTTATAGCCAGAAAAGAGGAAGTGACTTAGAGAAACAACCTGATTGGCTCTTGTCAGCATTTGCCTTTTATGGTTATATCTGGCAGTTCTCAGGCTCTGATTGGCTGGAGTTTCAGCTGCTATGATTGGCTGAGACTCAGTTGCTTGGTTACAAGGGTCTACTCTTAGTTTAGGTTACCTTGTGTTTACACATCAAGCTAGGGTACAGTTCACTGTGTACAGAGGCTGCTTTGGGCCAAATTTATTTCAGTCCCAAAAAACCTTAAGAATATGGACATTTTATTGAAAATAAGTTTTTACTTTAGACATGCCTCATGAAAGTATGTTTTCTTTGTAAAATTTCTTTTCTTAAATTATACAGTAAAACTGACTTTTTTTTACATGTGTTTGTAATAGACATTTAGTGAATCTATTTGATACAAATAACAGTAGATTTAGTAAATGTGAAAATATGGATTAGGCAACTCTCATAGGGATTTAGGTAGGGTATATGCGTCTAACTGGTTTTCTTTCTTGTTTTTTCCCTTTTCTTTTTTGAATGGAGATTTATTTCTGTTAGGTTTAAGTTGGAAATGGAAACTTGTACGATCATTCATTTTGCGTTGCCATAAATAATCTTTGTTACCAGTGGAAGATTTAATTTCTTTGTGAAAACACATTCCTTCCTGATTAATTCCATCTTCCCTTCATTTTTAAACTGCAAAAGATTTGCTTCAAAACCCAAGGATTAGGTATATTTCATTCTTGATTAAGCAAGTAACTAAAGAAAATACATTCTTATTATTCAGGAAGCAATCATGGAGATACTTTATAGCTCATTTATATCAATATCAAACTAAGTCAATGACAAGTCAAACACCATGCCCTTTAATCATGGAAGACTAAGGTATTGCCACTGAATAAATTAAGGGCGATTAACTAAAAAATGATCTACACACATGAAGCTCATTATTTTTAGGTTGCAAGGCCCTTTCTATTTACTGGAATCGTTTCTTTGATGTGCCAGATGCTTGTTTTGCCCAGCAAAAATCAAAACAGTGCAAAGCATAAAAGTATGCACCCCATGAGTTATGGAAACTAGGTTTGATAACGAACATCGGACATATCATTTGCATGTATTTTTCCTTGGTAAAAAAGAAGTGTTCCTTGTCCAAAGGAAAAAGTCACATTTAGAACTCTACAAATAGACAAACTAATAAAATAAACAGAACGTGGATTCAGCGGTGTAATTCTTGCTGGAAAATCAGCTAAGATTGGGAAGGAAGTGTTGGAAATTGGCCACCAGTTCTCTATTAAAAGCCACAGATGAACCTCATGCTGGTTTTCTTTCCTCAATATGTATGAGACAAAAAGAAATGTGTTTTGCACATATGTTTGCTTTGAGAAGAAATATTTGTGAGTATGTATTTTTTCATAAAACATGTAAATATTTAGTGACACTGCCGTGGTATTCTAACTGATCTGCCAATCTCACCTTTAATGTTGGTTTTTCGTGCGCCCATATTAAAGGTAATATACGTAATTACTTTTTCTTTTTTTTGGTGGTGGTACTAGGGATTGAACCCAGGGGCATTTTTATCTTTGAGCTACACCCCTAACTCTTATTTTTTATTATTCTGAAACAGGGTCTCACTAAGTTGCTGAGGGCCTCGCTAAGTTGCGGAGGCTGGCTTCGAACCTGTGAGCTTCCTGTCTCAGCCTCCCAAGTATTGGGATTTCAGGCGTATACCACTACACCCAGCTACGTAATTGCTTTTTAGTAGTGCCAGTGACTACCAATGAATGGAATCAATAGCGTGACTAATCTAACACAATGGATCAATTTAAAAATAAATTGGGTTCTGCGAGGCACATGTTCTTGGTGATGTTTATCGGTCTAGTGCTGTGTGTGTGTGTGTGTGTGTGTGTGTGTGTGTGTGTGT
>PVJS01020548.1:0-32469 GCA_004027185.1 Glis glis | reverse complement strand
TTTTTTTTTTTTTTTTGTGGTACTGGGGATTGAACCCAGGGGCATTCTAACTCTGAACTACACCCCCAGCCCTATTTTTTATTCTTTATTTTGAAACAGGGTCTCACTAAATTGCGGAGGGCCTCACTAAGTAGCTGAAGCTGGCCGCGAACCTGGATCCTCCTGTCTCAGCCTCCCAAGTACTGGGATTACAAGCGTGCGCCACCACACCCGGCTCCTTTGGACAGATTTAAAGAGCCCCGATCAAATGCTCCGTGCTCAAGATAGAGGGACACAAAGGAAGTAGCCTGTGGAAGGTGTTGCGATGTCTCCTCGCCCAAGTGATCGCAGAGCAGCGCTTCTGTGGAAGTAGGTCCTCTGCAGCCACCAGCATCTCCTCCCAACCTGGCATCCAAAGAGTGCCTCTCCTGGGGTGCACATGAGCTCCCCAGCAGAGAGGGCACCTGGCTGGTGTTGGGCTGTGCAGTTTCCACAGGCCTGAGCACCCTCTCTGTGCTCTCACACTACCGTTCTCTGCCTCTGTAGTTGTGACAAATGGTTGAAACAAGCTAGGTTCATTCACAGTTATAGATGCGATGAGAGAGACGCAAGTCAATTACCCTTCCCTTCCCCCCAATCCTGTAGATTGGGGTGTCTGCAGTTAACTTCCCTTTGACATATTTTTGACATATGGTCAAAAATAGTTCCTCTGTGTATATTGAGGAAAATGTGTCTTGAGAACTTGGGGGCTACAGTCATCTTTTTATATGCTCATTTTTATACAAGGGACTATTTCTGCGCTGCCATACTCTTTTCAATTATTTGGAAAGATTTATCTTAAATAGAAAGTAATTTGGCATCTTTGATTTTTTTTTTTTTTGGTGATACTGAGGGTTGAACCCAGGACCTTCTACCTCTGAGCTATACCCCCCAGCCCTATTTTTTATTTTTGAGACAGGGTCTCTCTAGGTTGTGAAGGCCTCACTAAATTGCTGTGGCTGTCCTCAAACCTGCGATCCTCCTGTCTCAGCCTCCCAAGTACTGGATTACAGGTGTGCACCACCATGCCCGGCCCAGCATCTCAGATTTATTTTGTTCCTCAGAGTAATCTCCAAGACAAGAGAGTTTTAAGGGCTGTGTGGGTGTGGTGCCACACACCTGTAATCCTAAAACTTGGGAGGCTGAGGATCGCAGGTTCGAGGTCAGCTTCAGCAACTTAGTGATACCCTGTTTCAAAATAAGTTAAAAAAAATTTTAAAAAGGGGCTGGGGGTATAGTTCAGGGGTATAATGTCCCTGGGTTCAATCCCCAGTTCCAAAATAAATAAGTAAATAAAATAGAAGTTAAAATGGCTGGGGGTGGAAGACCCAAAAAACTCAACCAAAAGATTATTAGAGCTGATTAACAAATTCAGCGAAGTAGCGGGATACAAAATCAATCTAAAAAAATCAGTAGCTTTTCTATATACCAGCCATGAACCCACTGAGAAAAAAATCTAGAAAATAATTCCATTCACAATAACCTCAAAACCAATAAAATACCTAGGAATAAACCTAACCAAGAAGGTAAAAGACCTCTACAGTGAAAATTGTAAAACATTAAAGAAAGAAATGGAAGATCTTAGAAGATGGAAAGATTTCCCCTGCTCTTGGATAGGCAGAATTAATATTATCAAAATGGCCATCCTGCCAAAAGTGATCTACAGAGTCAATGCAATCTCTATCAAAATACCAATGTCATTCTTCACAGGCCTAGAAAAATCAGTCATAAATTTCGTATGGAGAAACAAAAGACCCAGAATAGCCAAAGCAATTCTCAGCAATAAGAACCATGCAGGAGGCATCACAATTCCTGACTTCAAATTATACTACCGAGGTATAGTAATAACAACAGCATGGTACTGGCACAAAAACAGACACATAGACCAATGGAACAAAATAGAAGATACAGAAACAAATCCACACACTTATAGTCAACTGATTTTCAACAAAGGTGCTGGACACATATGCTGGGGAAAAGACAGCCCTTTCAACAAATGGTGTTGGGAAAACTGGTTATCCAGTTGTAGAAAAATGGAACTAAATCTTTACCTCTCACTCTGCACAGGAGTCAGCTCGAGATGGATCAAAGACCTGGAAGTTAGACCAGAGACTGTGAAGCTACTAGAGGAGGACATAGGTCCAACCCTCCAACATATAGGCACAGGTAGAAACTTCCTCAACAAGACACCCAAAGCTCAGGAAATTAAAACAAGAATTAATAAATGGGATGGCATTAAACTAAAAAGTATCTGCTCATCAAAGGAAACAATCGAGTCACCAGATTTTATTTAATCCCGTGAGTGACCTAATGAGCAGTCTCTTCATTTATAGCCAAGGAAACCTGAGACTTGGTGTTTAAATACCTTGTCTGGACTCGCATAACTAGTTAGTGAGAGAGGGACTGGAGCCCATTCGTCCAAGTATGAAGAGGCGTGTACTGAGGACAGGGAAATAACAGCATGGCTGTGGGGAAAGTGTTCTAGAAGAAAGCTGGGTACAAGAAAAAAGTTCCAAAGCCGGGTATGGTGGTACTAATCTGTAGTCTCAGTATTTGAGAGGCTGAGGCAGGAGGATCACAGGTTCGAGGCCCGCCTCAGCAATTTAGCAAGGCCCTGTCTCAAAATAAAAAATAAAAAAGAGCCAGGCATGGTGGCCCATGCTTGTAATCCCAGTACTTGGGAGGCTGAGACAGGAGGATTGCCCTTCTGCTGCTCAGGGGCCAGTACATAAGCCCATCATAAGCAGATGGTGGCCATGGTTAGGTATGGCAAGCTCAGGAGCAACTTACATCTAACAGATAAAACTGCATTTTGGAGAACTTCATTCATTTTTTACAAATTAAAAATCCAGTATTAATATACAATTTATTCGTGTGTGTGTGTGGTACTGGGATTGAACCTAGGGTGTTCTATCTCTGAGCTACACCCCCATCCCTATTTTATTTTATTATTTTTATTTTATTTTATTTTATTATTATTTTATTTTATTTTATTTTAATGAGACTGGTTCTTGCTAAATTGGCCTCAAATCTGCAATCCTCCTGTCACAGCCTCCCAAGTACTGAGATTACAGGTGTGCGCTACCACGCTTGGCTAATATACAATTTTAAGCCATACTTTATGACATTTGGAGCATCCCCATTGTAGAAATATTAGAAAGATAGACTATCAAAAAAAGAAGAAAGCAGCCAGGAGTGGTGGCACATGCCTGTAATCCTAGTACTTGAAAGATGAGACAGGAGGATTACAGGTTCAAGACCAGCCTCAGCAACTTAGCAAGACCCTCAGCAATTTAGCGAGATCCTGTTTCAAAATATAAAGATATGGGGGTGTTGCTCAGGGGTGGAATGCCCCTGGTTCAATCCCCAGTATGGAAGGAAGGAAGGAAGGGGATCACTCAAAATCCTAACAAGCTAACAAAACCACTGTAAGCAATGTGGTATATGTCCTTTCAGACTTTTTTTTTGTACTGGGGATTAAACCTGGGGCATTCTACCTCCAAGCTACACCCTTGCTGGGCTCTGTCCCAGCAGGGCACAGGACGACATGATGAAATAAATGCTCTTGAGACTTTATTCCTGGTCTCAAAAAGGTGAAAGGGGAGAAAGGCCAGAGAGCCAAACTCCCGGAACAAAGCTCAGCTCTTTCTTTTATTACAGGTTTACAGAATTCAGGCTGGGTCGTCAAACCATCGTCTCTGGCTAAGGAGTAGAGCATTGGGTTAGGAATCTTTAGAAGATAAGTTGTTATCTGGCAGTTTTTGCAAGAGCAGCAGAGGTTGCTGTCTTCAGCTACCTCTTTGAGGCGGTCTTCCACCTTAAGCAAAGCAAGCAACAGGTGTAGTAAAACAGGAGGAAATGCTTAGATAGTGAAGGGGCATTGAGGTCACTGTCTTCAGTTCCCTCAAGAGAGGCAGTCTTCTGCCAAAGCAAGCAAGAAGCTATAAATCCTTAAGCCAATATTTTTTAGACTTAGAATAGTTTCCCACACACCCTCAGCCCTATTTTATTTGATTTTTTAAAACTGGGTCTCATTAGGTTGCTGAAAGTCTCACTATGTTGCTGAGGCTGGTCTCAAACTTGCTATCCTCCTGTCTCAGCCTCCCAAGTACTGGGATTACAAGCGTGTGCCACCACGCCCCGCTGCAGGATCCCTTCTTGCCAGAAGTAAAATTCGCCTTGCTGAGCTGCTTTCAAATATGTGTCTTTTCTTACGATGCCATGGAAATTTATTTCTAACACT
Source organism: Glis glis (assembly GCA_004027185.1). Classification (NCBI taxonomy): domain Eukaryota; kingdom Metazoa; phylum Chordata; class Mammalia; order Rodentia; family Gliridae; genus Glis; species Glis glis. The sequence goes on along the minus strand of PVJS01020548.1, from coordinate 28,208 downwards.
AGGCTTTATTTTCTTTACGTGTCGTATGGAAATTCTAGTAATTTCTACTCCATAGAGAGGCCATGAGGACTAATCGACATCATGCAAGTTCCAGACCCGTGGTAAGTGCACAGGACACGGTCCCACCGCCATCCTGGCTGTCTTCACACTCACCTGTCTGTTCTCCATGGAGTAGGAAGGCGGCCTTTCATGTAGCTCACATAAGTCACTGCCCAGCTGCAGCCTTCTGATCCATCCTTACACTTAGCATCATATCTAAACAGCGTAACCTGGTGCCCGGCCCCTCACCGCCTCTGCAAACAGCCCTCCAGGCACCCCGCCTCTTGCTTGGTGCCAACCGTCCAGTCCTCCAACACCTTTGCTCCTGGATGAAAGTCAAGTTCTGTCCCAGCCCAGGCCCTCTGCGCTCACCGTTCCCTTTAGCTGGGATTCGCTTTCCATATCTTCTCCTAGCCAGTTCTTACTCTTATCATAAAAGTCACCTCCTCAGTGAGGCCCCCGGGCCTCCTCCTGCTCAGTACTCGCCTTGTTGAATCTTCACAGGTTTATCGTACTTCGCAGGTTCTTGTTTGCTTGTTTCATTCTGTTACTTAGCTTCAGTCTCTCCACAAACCTTGTCTGTCATCTCAGAGTTGTCACTGGGACACCTAGAACAACAGCCAGCACCTCAAAGGTGCTCAATACATGGTTGTTAAGTACTTTAATCACACAAGTAGATGATTTGTGGCTGGATTCAAAGCTTTCCATCTTAGATTACTTTTTAAGACGGCTCAGATTTGAAAAAGAGAACCCGTTGGCTGCGATACTGCTGGGCAGGCTGTCCTCACTCTACAAAGAGATGGTGTTCCCAAAGTTTCTTTGTGTATGTTGTTTGTTTCCAACACAATGCGTTTTTCACTGGAAACAATGTTCCCAGACGAGCCCACAAAAGCCTATTTAACCCACAATGCTAAATAGAAGGGAAAAAATGCGCGGAAACTCTAGGAAACAGGGGAAATGAGTAAGAAATGCAACTTAAATGTTTATCTTGAATACTAGTGCTTCAGGAAAAGCACTTCTAGCAAAGCAGGAAGAAACAACCAGGCACAGGGTATGAGGACTCAGAGGGCCCGGCCTGCCCAGCTGTGGGGCGGAGGCTGGGGGCGGAGGTTGAGGGCGGAGGCTGGGGGCGGAGGCTGGGAGCGGAGGCTGGGGCCTAGGCTCAGCTCTAAGACCCCGACGGGCAGGTCTGATCCTGTTGGAAGGAACATTTCTGAAGCTCCACAGGCAACCGAGGCGGCAGGGGCTGGCGCCAGCACTTCCCCCTATTGAATTGTGCAGGCGGGAATCAGCGCAGGAGAACGCTTCCAGAAAACTGAGACTTGAGAATGTAATATGGGTGGCTCCTGAGTTTTCTCAGGGGATTTCTGCCTGAGTTATCTAAGTACAGACATGGCACTACATCTTGAAAAATAATAGGTTCAGTTTAGTTTCCTCGTTTACCACCAGGTTATTTCAGGCATTAAAAAAAATCTGCTGGGTTGTGGTGGCTTATTTGGGAGGCTGAGACAGTAGGACAGTAGGATCGCAGGTTCAAGGACAGCCTCAGCACATTAGTAAGACCCTCAGCAATTTAGTGAGACCCTGTTTCAAAATAAAAAGGGTTGGGGGCAGTCACTCAAAGGTAGAATGCCTCTGGCGTGCGCGCGCGCTCCCCATTTTTTTCTATATTTGATTTTTGTGCTGCTACTTTAAGGCAAAAGCTTTTATCTCCTAAAAGGCAGTCCTGAAAAAGCAAGGACAATGTTCTAATATGGGAAGTCTTATAAAATTTGTCATGTCTTTTTGAATAAGAAAATGTTCTATTTGGGAAAGACCCATGAATCTGAAATAACTTCGATGCACCCTTTTGTGTGTGTGTGTGTGTGTGTGTGTGTGTGTGTGTTGGTGGTGGTGCTGGTGGTGCTGGGGATTGAACCCAGGTCATTCTACCTCCGAACTACACCCCCAGCGCTTTTTATTTTTTTTTTGTTTTGAAACAGTCTTGCTAGGTTGTTGAGAGTCTTGCTAAGTTACTGATGCTGGTCTCCAACCTTCCATCCTTTTGGGTTCCTGTAGAAAGGGTCCCTTTGATAAAGTTGGTCAAAGAGACAAAGCAACTAACACACAGTAATTAGTCCCAGAAAGAAGACTTCACCATTGAGTGTTTTATGGCATTGTAAGTGATCTTCAAGATCACTTAAAAGCAACATTGGTAAATAATTTTATTAGCAGTGCTGAGAATCTGAATGTAGAGGGCAGGGCTGGGGCTGGAGCTCAGGGGTAGAGGACCCGTTTCGTATGCTCTGGGTTCGGTTTCCAATACTGTCAAAACAAAACACAAATTTAGAGAACAAATACAAAATAGGGTAACTTTTCAATGACAATTAAAATCTGGAATTTTAAATACTTAGGCAGGAGAAATAGGTACTCCTGAAAACTGTTAGATGACTCCAAAAAGGGCCATAATAATCATGAAGATGCTAATATCACAGATGTGTGTGAAGACTTTGAATAAAATTCTCATGAAATGCGAGATTGAAAATGGTAATATGTCTCTTCTTCTTCTTTTTTTTTTTTTTGGTGGTACTGGAGATGGAACCCAGGGGCATCCTACCTCTGAGCTCCACCCTTAGCCCCATTTTATTTTGTAGCTTGAAACAGGGTCTTGCTAAGTTGCTGTGGGACCTCACTAAGTTGCTGAGGCTGGCCTTGAACTGTGATCCTCCTGTCCCAGCCTCCCAAGTACTGGGATTGTAGGTGCCCAGGTTCAGACCAGTCTCAGCAACCTAGTGAGACCCTGTTTCAAAATAAAGAATAAAAAATAGGGCTGGGGGTGTAGCTCGGAGGTAGAATGCCCCTGGCTTCAATCCCCAGCACAGCAAAAAAAAAAAAAAAAAAAAAAAAAAAATTGTCTGTTTTCAGTGAACTGTTTTTGACTATCTTCCAACTAGATAAACATCAACCAAACCCCTATCCTCTCTTGTGTGGCAAATTCCCTCACTGGATCCAAACTTGAAATGGTCATCAAAATCCATCCTCATAGCTGGGCATGCAGCTCACGCCTGTAATCCCAGTACTTGGGAGACTGAGACAGGAGAATCGCAGGTTTGTGGCCAGCCTCAGCAACTTAGGGAGGCGCTCTGCAACTCAGTGAGACTCTGTTTCCAAATAAAAAATAAAATAGGGCTGGGGCTTGTAGCTCAGAGGTAAAATGCTCCTGGGTTCAATCCCCAGTACCACAAAAAAGAAAAAGAAAAAAAAAATCCACCCTCATGATCTCTGGTCTGTGATAGACAGCAATGTCTCTCATTCTACCTGTTGATGTCAAGCAACCCAAATTCCAACTCAAGCTCTGTCACCAGTAAGCCAGTTACTGATGTCTCTGAGACTCCCTGTTCTCATCAGCGACATGAGAGTAGTAATTCCTCATGGGCTAGTGGTGAGATCTGGAGCAGCTGTTGCCTGGTAGCCAGTCTGCACATGGTGGTGTTATTAGCGTGAAAGAATCAGATTTGGGGCACATGAGGGGAACTTTCTCTGTCATTTATTTGAGACCTTCTGCACATATCCTCCCAAGGGCAGAACAGTGGACCTGCGTCCCATGTTAGCAGAGTACGAGGTACGATTTGAATGTGGCCCCAAAGCTCTTTTAGCCAATGCCACTTTCAAAGGAAAGAGGTATTGTCTTGGTCATCTACCCCCCAACCCCCACCCTGCTTCCCATCCGATCTACCATTAGTGAATCTGAAATAGCATCGCTTTGCCTTAAACAAATGAGGTCAATGTAAGAGGAGCGAGTTTCACTAGACAGGGAAGGCAGGGAGGGCCTGGGGTGCAAAGCATGATGGGTCTGGAGAGGACCCTGGTGCCAGGCCAGAGGCTGAGCCCCAGACTTGGGCAGGCACCAGGGTGAGGAGACAGCTCTGCAAAAGAAGCCGGGCAAGGAGGAGCGAAGGAAAGGACAGCAGTGCCCCCCCCCCTTAGAATTCTGCCTAAGCCCAGCCTGCCGGGTAGATGTCATTTTAAGCTTTTTAATATATTTTTCAAAGACATTGACCTATTTGTAAAATTGTCCATATTTATGGGGTCCTATATGATGTTTCAGTGCAATGTTAAGCTTTGAATTTATTCCCTAATTATGTCTGGTCCACTGGGGCAGGATGTTTCTTTCCAAGGGCCAGCTTTTCCATTTCTAAGATGGGCAAAACCCAAGGCCTCTCTGATAAATTGACCAGAACAAGTAAGCAACAGGTCAAGAGCCACTATAAAGTCTTGACTGGGGTCCTTGACTCACATGTGAAGAGACCTGGTGGGCACATCTTACCTCCCCTGGAGCTTTGGAACAGGACTTGTTTGTTAAAGACTTGTGACCCTAGCTGGGTGTGGTGATGCACGCCTGTAATCCCAGGACTTGGGAGGCTGAGACAGGAGGATCACAGGTTTGAGGACAGCCTCAGCAAGTAGTGAGACTCATCAACCTAGACAGACCCTGTTTCAAAGTAAAAACAAAATAGGTCTGGTGGTATAGCTCAGAGGTAGAATAGTGCCTCTGGGTTCAATCCCCAGTACCACACACACACACACACACACACACACACACACACACAAATAAACCACACACACACAAAAACAAACTTATGACCTGGAAAGGACTCAGGCAGGTCTGTGGGAGCAAGATGCACGAACCTTGCTTTCAAAAGTTTTATCTTTTGCTCTCTAGGGTTGCAACTAAATTAGTGGAGCTGCAGAATTGCATGACAGAGGGGGCAAATGCCAAATTGCATGTGAGTGTGCCTTTCATCCCGCAGAGACAATGCCCAGGTGTTGTTTATATCTCAAATCCACTATTTGCTTCTGAATCCTTCTAGCTTCTTTGATACAGCGATGGTCACTCAATAACTCTAATGCATTAGCAATGAATCTTCTAGATCCAGTATAGATCCAGGTCATTTCTTCTCTCTGAGCCTTGGTGTGTGATGTAAAGAAGGTTGTAGACGCACAGCTGCTCCTGAAGTGATAAAATCCTACATCCCCAACAGCAATGGCCCCAGGCAGTGCGTGGTGGAGATCAATCAGGCAGCCTTCAGTCAGCTGTAACAAGGCGCGTGGAGCAAAGGAGTGGGGTGAGCTCCCCCTCACAGCAAGAACTGTTCTGTCCATTCTTTTCATTTTCCACCCAGCAAATGAACACACAGATGCATGAAGGAATCGGTAAAGACTAGACTGGGTTTGTGAGGAGCCCGGTGCCAGGAGGAAGAGCTCTTGGAAGGGCTGGTGCTGGGAGAGATACTGTCCTGCAGGTGACAGGATCGCAACCTACACCCACTGATTTCAGAAAGCTTGCCTGGTTTCCTCATAGGTACCCTTCAATCGTTAGTTTATGTACCCCTATTTTGGGCTCAAAAATTTTTTTGTGTGGTACTGAGGATTGAACCCAGTAGGGTTCTACCCCTAAGCTATACTCTCAACCCTTTTTATTTTGAAACTGAGTCTTGCTAAATTACCGTGCTGGCGTAGAACCTACAATCCTCTTTTCTCAACTCCCAAGGCCTGGGATTATAGGCATGTACAACCACACCCAGCAGGCTCAAAATTTTTGATCAGAATAGGGTGCAGTGGCCGGGCATGGTGGCGCGCATTTGTAATCCCAGTACTTGGGAGGCTGAGACAAGAGGATTGCAGGTTCGAGGACAGCCTCAGCAAATAGTGAGACTCTCATCAACCTAGTGAGACCCTGTTTCAAAATAAAAAATAAAAATAAAATAGGACTGGGGGTGTAGCTCAGAGGTAGAATGCCCCTGGGTTCAATCCCCAGTGCCACATAAAAAAAATAGGGTGCAGTGGTACACACCTCTAATCCCAGCACTTGGAAGGCTGAGACAGAAGGATCATAGGTTTGGAGCCAGCCTGAGCAACTTAGTGAGATTCTGTTTCAAAATAAAAAATAAAACAGGGCTGGGGGTGTAGCTCAGGTAGAATGCCCCTGGGTTCAACCCCTAGTATCACAAAAATAAATAAATTAATTAATTTTAAAAATAAATTTTAAAAAGAAAGAAAAATATCAGGGTAGCCATGGGGTTAATAATCATGAAAAAGTACTCTTCACCTCCTTCCACATCCCCAGAGTTGAAAGGCCCAATTTGTCTTGATGGTTCCTAGTGGTGTCAGTGCTGTGTTAACAGCTATGTAGTGTGTGTATAGGAGCTAGGCGGTCTTTAAAACACCAGCCCTTCCCCGATCTTTGCGAGTTTGGAAGCAGGTGGGTAGAAACCAGACCATGGTACTTACGGCCAGCGCTGTCTGTGGCTGTTTCCCTTCTCATCTGTCTTCTAGAGCAAGCGATGACTCTACCTACCAGGCTATCATGACAGGGGAAGGGCTATTACTGCTCATGCCTCACATATAGGAATTTTAAACAATTAAAAGCTCTAGTAGGAGGGAGGCAGAAGGATTGTAAGTTTGAAGCCAGCCTCAGCAATTTAGCAAGACCCCGTCTCAAAATCAAAAATAAGAAAAAAGGGCTGGGGGTGTAGTTCAGTGGTAGAGCACCCCTGCCTTTGATCCCCAGTAGGGCAGGGAAAAAAAAAGCTTAAGACCTGTTTCCAAGGTCATGCGGTGAATTCGTAACAGAGACAGGAAAAGGCCTCAGGTTTCTGGTCCTTCCAGTTTTCTTCCCTCACTCAGATCTTGCTGCCTTTTAAAATACCAAATCTAGTTATGATCAGGGTCTTGAGCTATGAATGGGTCTCATCTTGCCTTTCCTTGTAAAAAATTAAAAATAAAAATAAGCCGGGCGTGATGGCGCACGCTTGTAATCCCAGCACTTGGGAGGCTGACACAGGAGGATCTCAGATTCACGGCCAGCCTCAGCTACATACTCAGTGAGGCCCTCCACAACTTAGTGAGACTTTGTTTCAAAATACAAAATAAAATAGGGCTGGGGGTGTAGCTCAGAGTTAAAATGCCCCTGGGTTCCATCCCCAGTACCACCCAAAAAAAAAAAAAAATAATAATAAAAAAATAAAAGAACCGGTCAGCCCTTGCCTTCCCAATCTCCCACTGCAAAAGGACTTTGTGATTTCATTGGGCAGGGTCTAAGGGACAGCAGACTCCACCTCGCACACAAGCACGTGCTGGCTCTTCCAGCTCTCGGCGTCTGGGTGGCTGTGCCGTGGAGCTGAATGGGCCGCAGCTCCAGCTGCCGATGAGCAAGTGTTGGCTATTTATAGCGGGAGGGGGGCTGCAAGGAATGAAATCTTTTCCTTCCAAGCGGTGGAAGGAAAGTGGGCTCTGATGGGTGCTAAATGTGATCTCAGGAATAAAGTCCAGTATGCACCGGGAGCGTGGGTCAGAACCACTTGGACGGACTGGTTAAAACACAGGTTGCCGGGCCCACCCCAGGCTGTCTGACTCGGCAGGTGTCTGAGTCAGTGTGCGCTGCTGTAGCCAACTGGCGCAGCCTGGGTGGCTTAAACAGCAAACATGGCTTCCTCACAGTTCTGGAGGCTGGAGTCCAGGATCAAGGTGCTGGCAGATTTGGTGTCTGATGAGGGTCCGATTCCTGGTTTACAGACAGTGCCTCTTGCTGTGTCTTCACGTGGTGGGAAAGGAAGGCAGGTGTGTGTGTGTGTGTGTGTGTGTGTGTGTGTGTGTGTTTCTGGGGGGGCTTTTCCTAGTTCGTGGTACTAAGGATTGAACCCAGGGGGCATTCTTTCTGTCTCCAAGCTACATCCCCAGCCCTTTTTATTTTTTTTGTTTTGAAATAGGGTCTTGTAGTTGGGTGTAGTGGTGCATGCCTGTATTCCCAGTACTCCTGCGGCTAAAACAGAAGGATCACAGGTGTGCAGCCAGCCTCAATAATGTAACAAGACTTTCAGCAACCTAGCAAGACCCTGTTTCTTTTTTTTTTTTTTGCGGTCGTGGGGACTGAACCCAGGGGCATTCTACCTCCGAGCTACACCCCCAGCCCTAACTTTTATTCTTTATTTTGAAACCGGGTCTCACTAAGTTGTGGAGGGCCTCACTAAGTAGCTGAGGCTGGCTGCGAACCCGGATCCTCCTGTCTCAGCCTCCCAAGTACTGGGATTACAAGTGTGCACATGCGCCACCATGCCCAGCAAGACCCTGTTTTAAAACAAGAAATAAGAGCCGGGAGTGGTGGCACACACCTGTAATCCTAGTATTTAGGAGGCTGAGACAGGAGGATCACAGGTTCGAGCCCAGCCTCAGCCACTTAACGAGACCCCGTTAAAAAAAAAAAATAGGTGCCCATAGGTCATACTGCTGGGAGAGAGAGAGCTAGAGGTTGAACCTGAATTGCTTGGCTTCTGGGCCTTTTTTTCGGGGGGGGGTACTAAGGATTGAACCCAGGTGCATTTTACCACTGAGTTACACCCCTAGCCCTTATTTTTTATTTTGAAACAGGATTTCACAAAATTGCTGAGGTTGACCTTGAACCTACAATCCTCCTATCTCAGCCTCCCAGGAACTGGGATTACAGGCAAGCGCCACTGCACTGGGCTTGGGTGGGCAGACACCATCCATTTGCCAGAATCATAGACTGTTTTCCTATAGATGGCGCTAAAGGGTCTGATTGAAACAATCAGTATATTATGACAATTTTCCATAGAAGGTAAAGAGTAAGGGACACCTTTTCTAATTTGTCCAAGAGCGCCACATGACTGTGTCATAGGAGGTAATCAATACATGGTGATGGAAATGTATATCTTCGATGGGATGTTTAGTTCAAGACAGGCTCAGCACCTATGGGAAGGTGGAGCCCCCCTCAGAGGGGAGGAGGAAGGAGGTACCGGGCTCCTGCAGGCCTGAACGTTGACCTTGGAGGTCCTGGGTGGAGCCCTGAGGAAACCACAGCTTCTCCCTTGGTCCTTTCTGTTTTGCTGAAACTTACTTCCAGATCTCACGGGGAAATGATGGGGACCCGGGGTGTCTGTGAGAGTTCCCCGGCACTGCCGCTTGAAGGAGATCATTTGTTGTTCTAATGTTGATATGGACATACATGATTAGAAACATCTGCTCGTTAAAGGCAGATGGGGGAAATCTTCATTTTTAAGAAATTCACTTCATTATTCTTCATGAGCTGAATATGACCCTTTGGATCCTGTTAGAAACAGATTGTAGGGGAGTATTAAATACAAACTCAAAAGTAACTCAGCAAGGTACTTTACTTCTGCGCAGAAGGGTGCACGCACACCATAAAATCAGGGCAAGCACACTGTGCGGGCAGTTCGCACTTTCTTTTATCCTCCTGACGCGTAGCCCACTGGGTCAGCCCCCATTGGCTAGGATGAGACCTCACAATCTAGTTGTCTAGATTTCCCACTGGGCAAGTTTTTTTCTTTAGAAAAGGTGAAATAGGAAACCTATACTTCTGATAGTGGAGCATACAGACACGTGTACCAGAAAGTTACAAAATGGATTCCTAAGCTACTATTACGAAATGAATTCCGGTCAGTTTTTATATGACCTTATAACTTCGATAGAAAAGATCATTTTTCTTTCTTACAATCACCAGTATCAGACCCAGATGGGACCGTGGAGGTCCCCTACCTTCCCCATAGTGTTTTCTTACAAAATACCCTTTACTTCTTTTCCATATGGCTCGAATGTCCTACTTCCAGATACTATTTTCAGGAATTTTTTTTTGTGTGTGAGCAAAATCCTCTTCTGAGATCTGCCAGCACTCACTCATATTAACTCATTTCCTTTTTTTCCCCAGGGCCCAGCCAGCGGTGCATTCTCTGGGATCCAGGTAGGGCCCAGCCTTCTAGATTCTCCCTGGACTCAACTTTAATCTGGCATACGCAGATTTATCATCTCAGGGCCTCCAGCAGCCCTCTACCCCTAGAGGCCCTGTGACAGCAAATACATGTATACACACTTTCAACACCACAACATGTAAGCATACTTTGAACACTCCGACACACACACACACACACGTATGCATCCACAGCGGGGTGATGTACCTCAACAGTGAGACTCCTGTTCAAATGGGCTTGTGAAGTTGGGTGCAAGACTTTATTGTCACACTACAAACCCATACACCTAAATACCCATTCACACAGGTGAGTGTCACAGAAACACATGGCGCAGATCCACATACAGAGATACATTACCCAGAGAAAGTGGATGGATGCAGGGGGCCTTTGTGGAAGAGGCATATAAAAGCCTTCCTAAAAGTTGAAAGGGTGCTCAAGAAGAAGATAACTGCTCTGACATGAAGGGGTCCACAGACAGCCCAAACCCAAACTAAATGGCCCTGGAGTTCCATATAAATGCAGTTCCCAGTTTGCAACCTAGGGAACGAAATAGTTTCAACACCTGTGGTTTTCTGTGACTCCCCCACTACAACCCAAACAAGAGGAGAACTTTATCTACATAAGAATGTCCCAGCCTGGGAGGGTGGTGCAGGCCCTGTAAACCCAGTACTTGAGAGGCTGAGACAGGAGGACCAAAGGTTCAAGGCCAGCCTCAGCAACTTAGCTAGACCCTGTTTTGAAATAAAAAATAAAAAGGGCTGGATGTGTATCTTGGAGGTAGAATGCCCCCAGATATAACCCTTAGTACCCCCCCAAATCCCAACTAGGAAAGTGGTTTTATGCTAGTTGTATAAATGACTTGTATGAATGTCCCTTAAATCTCTCTATTTTCCATTTTACCAATTCCAGATTTTTCCATACTAGTCTTATAATTAACTTGGCTCCCTGGGAGATTTCAAAGTACTGCTCATCTCAGCAGAATTTCAGTAACATCAAAGATAGTTCCTCTTGGCATTTTGGAGGATGTTCCCTAAGGAAATATTAAATCAGGTGTATCTCCTGCTGCAAAATAGTAAATGTCTCCTAATGTATAAATTAGTCTACTGAGAATTTGGTTAATATAAATTCATTCAGTAGAATTTGAAAGTTGAGTTTATCTTTAATAGCAGCCAAAATAACACTTCCTCAGGAAATTTATCTCTAGCCTCTCAGAAGTAATCTCATAGCATTCATTCATTCCCTCAATCATTCATTCATCCGTTCACTCTACAGATTTTATTTAGCACCTAATATGTTCAAGGCCCAATTCTAGGTACATCAGTGAACAGAACGCAACCCGTGTGGTTCTTATATTCTACTGGAGATAACACTTTGTAGCTTTGTGGTTTGTACTCTTTTGTGTGATTTTTAAAAGATTTCTCTCTTTTTTGGTGGTGGTACTGGGGATTGAACCCAGGGGCATTCTATCTGTGAGCTACATCCCTACCCCTTTTTATTTTTTATTTTGAAACAGGGTCTTGCTAAGTTGCTCAGGGTGTTGCTGAGTTGACGAAGCTGTCCTCAAACCTGCAATCCTCCTGTCTCTGCCTCCCAAGGACTGGGATTACCAAAACCTATATTATATTCACTGTACCAGTGGTCTTGTCATGGGGAGACATGCTAATTCTGAGGGATCCTTGGCCTCCATGATGAATAAGAATTTCAACACGTGCCATCAGAAAAAGGCAAAAGTTTAATTAATTTAAGAAAGGTGGGGCTACAGGTTGGGGGTCATCTCAACAAGGGGAGAGGGAGTCTTTCTGCACGCATCCATCCATCCAAGCAAGCAAGAGAGCGTCCGTGTGCTTTTGCAGTTCTTTTATAGGAGGGGGTAGGTAGGGTCACACAGTGGAGGGCAGGACTTCCTCTTAGTCCTCAGTTTCCCTGGCAACAGATGGGCAGTGGGGTCTGACCTTTGTTCTCCTCACCCACCCTATTTACATTAAGCATCTCAGGTGTGGAGAGGAGCCATTGTGATTAAGGGTGTGGACTCATTAAGGCTTCTGCCTGACTGAACGCACCCTATAGGATGTGTTGAACAACGGGCAAGGAACAGAAAATTCGAGACCCCGACTCAGTTAAGGCAGGAGGCATTTTATTATCGAAGAGCTACTTCTCTCCAGCAAGACAGAAAAATGGCAGCCCCTAGTTCTGCTCACAGTTTCCTTTTATAAAGAGCAGAAGCAGAGTTCACGGGGTATGGAGGTCATTAGCATAGCTAGGTGGCCAAAAGGCAGGAGATCCTTAGTATTAGGGTAGAAAACGAGGCTAAAAAATTACTTTTAGGGCATGTTATCACAGGATGGAGTTAGATTATGAACTTTCAAAATTTTAAATCTATATTTTTCTTCCCAATGTCTCCTCTCTGCCTAATATTTCTTCTATCCTACCTCATCAGTCTCAAACTAGGGGACCTGAACCAGAGGTGTTCAAAGCTGTTTCTATGGGTATATGGGCACAGAACTTTAAGGATATGGCTGATTTTTCTCTCCTGTATAGGGCATAAACAGTATTTCCCACCATAGGCTCTTCTGGAAGCTTGCCCATCAGCAGGAGGAGTCTGTCTTTCCCCCTCAGGCCTGGGTGAGCCTTTGAGAATATCTCGACTGAGAGAACTGGTGGAACTGATGCTCTGAGACTTCCGAGGTTGGGTCCTAAAAAGCAATACACCTGCCGCCTGCCTCACTCCTGGGCGGCTTGCTTTTGGAACCAGCCACCAGGCTGTGTGGAGCCCAGACCTCGTAGAGAGGCACTGTAATGGGGTGGGGGGAAGACCACCCCTAAGTGTAGTGAGTCAGCAGGGGGACTTGTGGAACTCCGCATATGGTTGTACTCATGGCTAAGGCCGATTGTGGTGAAACATGCGAGGCAAAACAGCAGAGGGAAAAAGCACGTGGGTAAAAGTTGGGAGGAGAGAGGTGCAAGCTCCCAAGAGCCCTCTGTCGGTGGCGTCACACGGGACACACTGGATTTCTTCAGCAGCCGCTTGGGAAAGCATGTGTGAGATGTCGTCTTCCAGGGGCGCGCTAGTGACGGTGCCAACGACCAGTCCTGCGCGCACCCTCTGCCTGGCGCTTACAAGATTCTAGACCCCCAGGAGGAGAGAGGTTGCAGCGTAAGCCACACTGTGTATACATGCAGTTTATGCACAGTGAACCATGCTTATTATTTAAGGTGGTTGGAACCCTCCGTAGATCCTGGTTCCCAGACACCTGCCAAGAAGCCAGGCCTGCCGTTTCATTGCTTTCTGTACTGGGCTTCAGGGCCTTGGGCCTCTGTTCCAATTGAGATCTGGGCAGATGGCGGGCCACACAGGCCGACTTTGTGGGGGAGTCACCTTACATCAGATTCCCGTGGGCTGACCTTGTGGGGGAGTCACCTTACATCAGATTCCCCGGCCTTAGTCAAACCACTCCTCCCGAGGCTGAATGGGACAGGGACAAGCTTTCCCCACTGGATGCTACGCACACAGAGTAAAGGAGTGTTACTCTTTTAAGCTACTAAGTTTGGGATAGTTTGTTAGGCAGGGAATTATTTTCCAGATTCTAATTGCTATGGTTTGGGTGTTTGCCAGGGGTGCGCTACGTCGTTACATACGCCGTACACGTTTGTATCTTTCCACGAGGTCAGAACGTATTGGATGACAATAAATCCACAAGCGACTCCACTTTGACCCGTGGCAATTCCCCGAAAAAACTCAGGGTTTGCCGGGTGTCGTGACTGAGGCAATCGCAAATCCTTTTATTCCGATCTTAATTTCCCGTATCTATAACGCTCCAATCACACATCACACTTTACGAAATGACATATGTAGGTTACAGAAAGGCTCAGAAAGGGGTAAAGCAGGGGTTCAGGAGGCTGTGTCCTGAGCAAAGGCAGAAAGCCGATAAAGATGCAGCGTCCCTTTTGGTGGTTGGATAAGACTTTTTTTTTTTTGCGGTACCGAGGATTGAACCCAGGGGCATTCTACCTCCGAGCTACACCCCTGGCCCTATTTTTTATTCTTTATTTGGAAACAGGGTCTCACTAAGTAGCTGAGGCTGGCCGTGAACCCAGATCCTCCGGTCTCAGCCTCCCAAGTACTGGGATTACAAGTGTGCGCCACCATGCCCAGCTTTGGATAAGACTTTTAAGGAATCAGTAGAATTAGCACGGCAGAGTTGTCAAGAGGGTCTGAGGGTCAGAAGGTGGAGGGTAGGAATGGATGGCAGTTTCAGACAGAGAATCGGAGGTTTGTCGCTGTGGTCATTTTCCTGGGCAAAGCTCATGACCAGCAAGGCAGTCTTACTTTTTGCAAAACGAGTATGCTTACACCGGGCGTGGTGGCGCACGCTTGTAATCCCAGTACTTTGGGAGGCAGAGACCGGAGGATCCGGGTTCGCGGCCAGCCTCAGCTCTCTCTATCTCTCTCTCTCCCTGTCTCTCTCTCTTTCTCTCTCCTTAGTGAGGCCCTCCGCAACTTCATGAGACCCGGTTTCAAAATAAAGTATAAAAAATAGGGCGGGGATGTAGCGCGGAGGTAGAACGCCTCTGGGTTCAATCCCCAGTACCGCAAAAAAAAAAAAAAAGAGTATGCTTACCAACAAGAGCCGGGTAATACAGCGCAAACGGCAGGAAGTTCACCCCGTTTTTATCCCTAAGGCAAATTTCTGCACTGTACTCCTGTTGGTGGGAACGTGGTTTCACAGTCTCATGCAATTGGCTAGTTCGTCTAGAACAGAATGCTGGGGGAGGGGTCGGCATTGGCAATGTTTAGGAAATGCTAACTTACAAAGGAACAGGAATTTATACAAGGTTACAAAATGGCGGTTTTACAAAATGGAGTTACTTTAAATCAAGCTAATCCTTTAATAGAAAAGAATTACTTATATTCTCACATGACCAGGTGACAGGTCAGGATGCCGTCGTGTCCATTCTCTGGATGTGCCTCCTTGAATGGGTCTCAGGTGAGGGGCTTACGTCATTTGGTGGCCTGGTGTGGCGTAGAAGCTCCTGGGCCTGGTTTTTCTGCTATGGGATTGACGTGCCCATGCATCTGTGTGTTACTGATTTCATTCGATGAGTTCACAGGTCATCGTTTTTATTTATTTATCAGCCGGTGCCTTGTGGTTGTGCTGGGCAGATGGTGGTCATTTAGTTGTACAAACAAGGTGTGGAGTCATTTTACCTCAGCACTGTGCTCAAAATGGAGTAAGTCATGGCAAACTACTGCTTTACAAAATGGAGTAATTCAGGCTTAGGCCCAGCCTAACAACTGCTGCTCTAGTCATCGTGGAGCAGCTCAGAGCCAGGCACAGCCTGCTCGCCATGGTGTTGACTGACCCCCAAAGGCCCATGGGCTTGGTCCCCAGAGTGGTGCTAATGGGAGGTGGTGGTACCTTTAAGAGGTGGAGTCTAGTGGGAGGTCTTCAGGTCATTGGGAGAGTGCCCTCCAAGGGGATTGTGGGACCTCAGGCTCCTTCTCTTCCTTTTTCTTCTTGTCCCTGAGGGGGGCGGTTTGCTCCAGCAGGTGCTCCCCGCCATCGCCATGTAGCACCCTAACCACAGGCCTGAATCAATGGGTCTTCCCAATTTTGGACCAGAACCTCTAAAACTGTGAGACAAAACAAACCTTTTATCTTGTAAACTAAGTAGTCAGGAATTTCATCATAGTGATGCGAAGCTGACTAACACACTCATCTTCCACCTGTACTCTTCTAAAATGGATTATCTTGAGAACCTGGGATCAAGGCAGTTCC
Organism: Glis glis; assembly: GCA_004027185.1. Taxonomy (NCBI): domain Eukaryota; kingdom Metazoa; phylum Chordata; class Mammalia; order Rodentia; family Gliridae; genus Glis; species Glis glis. The sequence goes on along the minus strand of PVJS01020548.1, from coordinate 12,631 downwards.
TTTCAGAAAGATGGTCTTTCACTTGACAGGGCAAAGGTGGTGCCCGTCCCATCTCCTCCTGAAAATGACCAGGCTGCCTTGCCCGGGTCAGGGGTCAGAAAACTGCCTGGAAAGGGTCGGATAGTATTGATTTTAGGATATGTGGGCCACATACTATTTCTTTGCAGTGTGTGTGTGTGTGTGTGTATGTGTGTGTGTGTGTGTGTGTGTGTGAAAGAGAGAGAGAGAGAGAGAGAGAGAGAGAGAGAGAGAGAGAGAGACTGAGACTGGGGTTTGAACCCCGGGGACTTTCTACCTCTGAGATACACCCCTAGTCCTTTTCATTTTTTATCTTGAAACAAGGTTTTCCTAAGTTTCTCAGGCTGGTCTCCAACCTGTGATCCTCCTGTCTCAGTCTCCCATGTACTGGGATCACAGGCGTGCACTGCCACGCATGACCTCTGTTCCTTTTATGTTGAAGAACTGCCCAGCCTCTCCGTTACAGGCAAATTGGGGAAGCAAAAGTCCATTTCCCCATCCACCTAAGAACCATTTTACAATGGGCTTTTTAATGTAAAAACCATTTTTAACTTGAGGGTTGTACAAAAACAGGCCAGGCAGGATTTGGCCAGCATCAACTGGTCTTGGTTTGCCAACTCCTGTCCTAGATAATTAAAAAAAAAAAACCAAAGAACTGCAAACCAAACCAAACCTGCAGTGCAGCAAACAAAGAGATAAGTTAAAATAATGATGTCAATACTGAAAAAGAGGATGGCTCAAATGTTTGGGTAACAAACCCTTTTGCAAGCCAGGGGGTCTCTAGTTCTTTGTTCTTCACCTATTGTATCAATGGAGAATCTAATTAAGTTTTTTTTTTTAAGCTGGTAGATCATAAAAAAATAGTTTTGGATGTTAGATCACTGATTGTTGGTCTAGAACTTGGAAGACATTCAGAGAACTAAGTAAAATTGCAGTTACAAAATTCTTTCCATTTCTACCTACTTATAATATTCTTCACTTATGTCTAAAAATAGAGGAATAGAATCTGCAAAGAAGCTTCTTATTCCACTTATTAGTAACATTAATAAAAATGTACAAGAAGTAATTGAAAAAAGTCCTATTTCATTAAAATATATACTTTCTTTTTTCTTTTCTTTTCTTTTTCTTTTTGGGGTGCTGAGAATTGAACCCTGGGCCTTACGTGTGCTGGGCAAGTACTCTGCCACTGAGCTGCATCCCCAGCCCAACAGATATATTTTCAACAAAATTTTACTTTTTGTCTTTAATAGTAGTTTATTTATTTTATTTTTATTTTTATTTTTGCAGTACTGGGGATTGAACCCAGGACATTCTACCTCTGAGCTACACCCTTGGCCCTATTTTTTATTCTTTATTTTGAAACCGGGTCTCACTAAGTTGAGGAGGGCCTCACTAAGTAGCTGAGGCTGGCCGTGAACCCGGATCCTCCTGTCTCAGCCTCCCAAGTACTGGGATTACAAATGTGTGCCACCATGCCCAGCTTTTAATAGTGATTTAACAAAATTTTTATATATTTATGTTGTTTTTGTTCAATAGATTTCCACCACTACTAATATGATAATAACTCAGAGTAAGTTTTAAACACTCAGAGTGTGTCAGAGGAAATTTAAACAAATTTCAATTTCTATACATATTTGTGGTAGAGAGATGAGAGAGTGACCAGTAAAACAACATTAAGAATAAAATATATTGACATAGACTGGATGCGCAGGCACATGCCTGTAATTCCAGTACGTGAGAAGCTGAGTCAGGAGGATCACAGGTTTGAGGACAACCTCAGCAATCTAGCTAGACCCTGTTTCAAAATAAAAAGGGCTGGGGGTGTAGTTCAGAGGTAGAATGCCCCTGGGTTCAATCCCAATACCACACAGACACAAAACATATTGGTATAAAATTTTACTGAAGAAGTAGAATGAAAAAAGTTCAAGGAGAAAAAAAACAATATAAAAATGTCAATTTTCAAGAAGAGCTTATTTCTGTATTTTTCAAAAGGGATGATGGTATCTCTCAAATTGCTGTGGGGTTAGGTTCTACTGAATACCCTTAAAAGAGCAATAGGACTGTTTTATTTTTAAACATCAATACTTATGATACACCAGGCAAGCAGTTCTCAAAGTGTGGTCCCTGAGCCAACAGCATTGACATCACTTGAGAACTTTACAGAAATGCAAATCTCAAGCCCCAGCCTAGACCCACTGAACAGAGTCTCCGAGGATGGGGTGATCTACACCCCAACATGTCCTCCAGGCTTTTTTGTTGTGGTGGTGGTCCTGAGCTAACCCCCAGCCCTTCTTACTTTTTATTTTGAGACAGAGTCCTGCTAAGTTGCCCAGGCTGGCCTCGAACCCGTGACCCTCCTGCTTCAGCCTCCTGAGTTGCTAGGATTACAGGCATGCCCCGGCATCCTCTGGGTGACTCGGATGCTTGCTCCAGTTGGAGAACCTCTGCACCAAAAATGACTTCCTCTGCAGTTCCTTAAACTTAGAATCAAAATCTTTTTATGCCAATTTAAAACGTGTGAGGGGTGGATATGATCCAAGTATGTTATATGCATATGAGAATATGTCACAATGAAACCCATTATTATTATTATTATTATTATTATTATTATTATTTGCGATACTGGGGATGGAATCCAGGAGCATTCTACCTCTAAGCTACATCCCCAGTCCTATTTTTTATTCTTTAGTTTGAAATAGGGTCTCACTAAGTTGTGGAGGGCCCCAATAAGTAGCTAAGGCTGGTTGTGAACCCAGATCCTCCTGTCTCAGTCTCCCAGGTACTGGGATTACAAGCATGCGCCACCACGCCCGGCCTGAAACTCATTATTCTGTATAATTAAAATGCACTAATGAAAAATAAAATATGAGAGGGGACACAGGGTCATACAGGAAATTATTTGAGGATCTATATGTAGAAATGTCTGAGCATCGCTACACCATACCCTGCATTTCTTTCCATATTCAGACTAAAGAGAGTTTCTCCCTTGGAGACAGTAGCATTTAGGATGACTTCCCCTAGAAACTGGATGGGATTTGGACTCCACGGGAGAGAAGAACATCATTGGCGGAGAGAAGAGCAAGAAAAAGGCTCAGAGGCCGGAAAGCGAGGGTGTGAGCTAGGGAATCGGCAGGCTAGATGGGAGCATGATGTGGGTAGAGAGTTGTTGGAAATAAATTTGGAAAGCTAAGATTGCAGTGATACCAGGACTATATTTTGAGCAGGAGAGAGCTGTGGTCAGAGTTGAGTTTTGTTGGAACTAGTCTTGAATGGGTTTGGTAAAGAGACTGGAGCAGCGAGACCAGGTGCTGAGCAGCTCCCTGGAGGCCATCTTTACCTCAGCCATCCTTGCTGTTGGCTGGAGAAGTCCCTGCCCACCATCACTGAAAAGTGCAGCCGAAAGCCGGGCGTGGTGGTACATGCCTGTAATCCCAGTACTTGGGAGGCTGAGACTGGAGGATCACAGGTTCAAGGCCAGCCTCAGCAACTTAGCGAGACCCTCAGCAACTTAGGGAAACCCTGTTTTAAAATAAAATAAAGCCGGGTGTGGTGGTGCAGGCCTGTAATCCCAGTATTTGGGAGGCTGAGACAGGAGGATCAGCCTTAGCAAGTAGTGAGACTCTCATCAATGTAGCAAGACCCCGTTTCAAAATAAAACTAAAAATAGGGCTGGGGGTGTAGCTCAGAGGTAGAAGGCCCCTGGGTTCAATCCCCAGTGCCACAAAAAATAAATAAAATAAAATAAAAAAATAAAATAAAATGGGCTGGGAGTGTGGCTTGGAGGTAGAATGTCCCTGGGTTCAATCCCCAGCACCAAAAACAAAACAAAACAAAAGAAAGTGCAGCCAATGTCCGCCCAACCCAAGGGGACTGGCAAACTCTAGGAGCAGAGTCATGCTCCTATTCCAAGGCAGCTAGGGTCCATCTGTCACTTTGGGCCCTAGCCTAGGGCCACATTGAAAATCCTTGCTGTGCCCTAAGTAGAGATCTTGCCCACCTCCTGAGATCAATGAGATGGCTGCACAATGCCAGGAGGTGCTCAGGTGGAGGGAATTCACAAACTCCTGGAGCACATTATTGTTATCTTTCTATTTAACCAAGACACTCCGGGAAGAAGGCATTACATCATCAAAGCTGTCCCTCATTGGCTGGCTGTTCCCCGAAGGGAGGGTTTTCTTTCCAGTTGCAGGGTTCTCCTGAGCATTGTGTACCACAGAGGCACGTCCTGTCACTTCGGTTTCTAGATTCAATGCCTCAGATGTCATTAGGTCAGGACAGGAGAGTGAGATAACGCAAGGATGGTGAATTTTAGTTGACAGGAATGAGTCACCTTTCAGTCAGCTACTCTGAGCCCTTTTGCATCGCTCCATTAATTCATAATGCAATATGCGTGAGGGACAGCGATAATCAAACTATGGCTTCGTCTCTTCTACTTAGCGTCTCTACAGGGGGAGGCACATGAGTCAGGTCTGGGGGGCCGGCATCACACAGTTTAGGTTTACAGTTAGTTCATGGAGGATCCCTGTCCCCTGTATGAGTCGCAGGTTCCCTCTCAGTTTTTATTACCAGTTGCATTTCTTGAAGGTTAATAACTGAATTGATTTCTTTCTTTTTTTTAAAGTCTTATGCAATTATGTTGAAGAAAATAGAAGGATGAAATTGTCACAATTGCTTTTCTCCAGAGTTGAATTTGATGTTCCTTTTGGATGAGAAGAGTTAAAATGAATACCTCATTTTTGGGGGGGCGGTTAAAAAGCAACATAATTCTAAAGTGAAATTTTACACAATGCATCAAATAGTCCCAGCCATTTGAGGAAAAAAAATGTAAAGAATAAAGTTTCAAAGGGATTTTATTTGAAAATAGCCATTAGGCATATACTGTAATAAAACTTTTAATGGCCATTTTATTTTTCATTTCTGAACTCATTTTTAGTGGAATTACTTGGTGGTAAATCGAATCAGTGTGATAGCCTGGGAGACAGAACTTGTTGGTTTCTGAAATAATAAAGAGTCGCATCCTCTGATAATCGAGAATCCTTCCCAGGGTAGGCAGTTCCCTGGGAGCAGCCTCAGTCTCCCACATGGTCCCTTGGGGTGGGCCATGGGGACAGTACCCCACCTGCCATGGTCCTGGTCGTCCGGATGTGATGGAGGAGGCCCTCAGAGGTGCCATGACTCTTCTGAGGACACACAGTCCCTGAATCAAGCGAAACCAGCGCCCCAGGACTCCCAGCAGAGCCCTGCGAGGATATGGCTCTCCTTAGGGAATCCACAGTGAGTGACTTCGAGGAGGATCCCGGGAAGCGGGTCTCTAGAGGCCTCTTAGCAACACAGCTTGCGTGCGAGGAGTGGAGGAGAGGAGGGATAGCGTCTCTCACTCACCCTACATCTACAACACAGACCCAACTGCAGGGATGTCCAAAGGAACTCTTCAGGAAAATCGTGTTTGGTGCCAGAGTGGCGGCGCAGGCCTGCGATCTCAGCTATTTGGGAGGCTGAGGCAGGAAGATGGAGAATTTGAGGTCATCTTAGGTAATTTAGTGAGACCCTATCTCAAAATAAAAAAATAAAAAGGGCTGGGGTGTAGCTCAGTGGTAGAGCACTTGCCTAGCATGTGTAAGACCTGGTATTCCATCCCCAGCACAGAAAAAATAAATTGTGAAGGGTTTTTCTGTTTTTAGAGAGAATTTGGGTTGATATATTTACGTCTGAATGTCGAGAGCTGATTACATATTGTGATTAAAAGCTCAGGCTTTTAAGTTATACTTAGTTATACTGGTTGGGCTTTTACTTACTAGCAGTATGGCCTTATTGATGAAAACAATTTACTTTTTCTTTTTTTTTTTGCGGTACTGGGGATTGAACCCAGGGGTGTTCTACCTCCAAACACCCCCGGCCCTATTTTTTATCCTTTATTTTGAAACCAGGTCTCACGAAGTTGCGGAGGGCCTCACTAAGTAGCTGAGGCTGGCCGTGAACTTGGATCCTCCTGTCTCAGCCTCCCAAGTACTGGGATTACAAGCATGCGCCACCACGCCTGGCTTACTTTTTCTTCAGCTTATTTTTCTGTAAAATTGGGATAATAATCCACCTCATAGCTGGGCGTGGTGGCGCAGTTTATAATCCCAGTACTTGGTGGCTGAGACAGGAAGATCACAGGATTGAAGCCAGCCTCAGCAACTTAGCGAGGCTCTCAGCAACTTAGTGAAACCCTGTTTCCAAATAAGAAATAAAATAGGTCTGGGGGTGTAGCCCAGAGGTAGAATGCCCCTGGGTTTCATCCCTAGTACCACCAAAAAAATTCACTTCATAAGCTTGATGTATAAAATACACACACACACACACACACACACACACACACACACACACGCACACACGCCTACCAGGATAGTGCCTGGCACATAATAAATATTTTAAAAATTAATTTCTTCTTCTTAACACTACGGTTGTGAATTTGACCCATTTCTGAGAAGGTCTGAGTTGCTGGATCCTTTTCTCTTTGCAAAATAATCCAACAGTGTGTCTGAGGGAGTCCGACGGGTGGTGGGTGAAATCCTTTCCAGGTAAGGAGACCCTCCCTGCTCTTCCTTGGGCTCCTGGAGGCTGGAATGAGAGGCCCGGGTGTGGCAGCCTGCCCTCCGCAAGTCTTAGGCTTTTCTTTTCAGGTGTCCAGGGCTACTGAAGAACTGTAGGGTTTCTTCCAAAGGGCCCTAACCATGGCTCCTGTCTCCCCGACAATTTCCATCTTTTGCTGGGATTGGAAGTAGTCTCCTGGGCTATTGTTTTAGAGGCCAGTTCATTTCCAAAGCAGAAACGACACCTCTTCTCTTTTCTTTTCCTTCCCTTCCCCAATCCCTCCCTCCCTCCTTCCCTTCCTTCCTCTCTCTCTCTCTCTCTTTCTTTTTTTTTTTTTTTTGTTGTACTAGGGATTGAACCCAGAGGCATTCTACTGCTGAGCTACATCCCCAGCCCATTTTATTTTATTTTTATTTTTTGTGGTTGGTACTAGGGATTGAACCTGGGGGCATTCTACCTCTGAGCTATACCCTCAGCCCTATTTTATTTTTATTTTGAAACAGCGTCTCGCTAAGTTGCTGAGAGCCTAAGTTTCTGAGGCTGTCCTTGAATTTGCGATCCTCCTGTCTCACCCTCCCAAGCACTAGGATTACAGGTATTTGCCACCACGCCTGGCCCTTTCTATTTTTTTTTCATTTTATTTTTATTTTTTGGTACTGGGGATTGAACCCAGGGGCATTCTACTTCTGAGCTACACCTCCAGTCCTATTTTTTATTCTTTATTTTGAAACAGGGTCTCACTAAGTTGTGGAGGACCTCACTAAGTAGCTGAGGCTGGCCGTGAACCTAGATCCTCTGGTCTCTGCCTCCCAAGTACTGGGATTACAAGCGTGCGCCACCATGCCCGGCGTTCTATTTTTATTTTGATACAGGGTCTGGCTAAGTTGCTGAGGATCTTGCTAAGTTGCTGACACTGGCCTCAAACCTGCAGTCCTCCTGTCTCAGAAATGTCTCAGCTGGGAGACAGAGTGGGGATTCAGATGGACCTGGTAAGTAAAGTCAGGTGAGAGCCTCCAGGTCTATCAATCTCTTCACAGCTCCCCATGTCCCTGCCGGTGAGGAGGAGCCTCCTGGAGACCAGGGACCCACCACAGCGAGGCGGACTCAAGTAGAAAGGCCGAAAGAGGACTGTGGGCTGTTTCCTCACCTGACTGGCACAGTTTTATGCCCTGGATGGAAAGGGCTTTTTGCCTGGTTGAAAGCGCTTCTAAGTCTTGTGACATCTGAGGCTCAAGAAGGCTTGTGTTGTCAACCCTCCAACTGTGTGTGAGCAGGGTGTGTTTCCAGTTCACCAAGGAGAGGAGGCCTTTCCTCCCAAGGAGTTTCAGAGCCACCTCCACAGGCCGCAGGTGAGACCCGCCCCACCAACAGCCAGGTGGCGCAGCGGGGGCTCCGGTGGGCGGAGAGGCCCCCATCTTGGACAGGCTTCTCTGGGGGACAGGGTTGAGGTTCCCTTCTTCACCAACAATAGGGATCACCAAATATATTTAAGGGATGGAGATTTTGATGTGAGGCTGGGGGAGGCTGAGAGTCATGGAGATTTGGATGCTAATATTGATGAGATGAACCAGGCATGGTGGTGCACACCTGTGATCCCAGTACCTGAAATCCCAGTACTTAGGAGGCTGAGATAGGAGGATCACAGGTTTGAGGATAGTCTCAGCAATGTAGCAAGACTTTTAGCAACCTGGTGAGACCCTGGTTCAAAACAAAATATACAGCCTGCCATGGTGTTGCACACTTGTAATCCCAGTACTTGGGAGGCTGAGACAGGAGGATCTCAGGTTCGAGGACAGCCTCAGCAAGTAGTGAGACTCTCATCAACCTAGTGAGACCTGTTTCAAACTAAACATTAAAAAAGGGGGGGCTGGGGATGTAGCTCGGAGGTAGAATGCCCCTAGGTTCAATCCCTAGTACCACAAAAACAAAACAATAAAAAACCAAAATATATGCAGGGCTGGGGGTATAGCCAAGAGGTAGAATGTCCCTGGGTTCAATCCCGAGTCTCCCCCCGCCCCCCCTGCCCCATACACACACACATCACAAAATCTTGCTGTAGGAAACACAGGCGATTTCAACTTTTACCTGAAAACCCAGGTGTGGGAATTTGCACGCATGAGGGGTCACTCCTTTCTCCATGAAGCAATGTCTCCCTGGGCTTCTGGGACTGCAGCCACTCCTGTTTCTCTTCTTTCCCCTGGCTGCTGCGTCTCAGTCCCTTAACTGGTCCTCTGAAAGCCGGCATGCCCCAGAGCTCAGTCTCCCAAGCTTCCCTCTGCTGTCTCCCCTCCTCCCCTGACTGCGATCACGAGGTCCTGCAGCTTTCAGTGTTGTCCAATCCCGGCACCCCATATTTATGTCTCTGACCCAGACGCCACCCTTACTCATACGGCCGTCTGTCAGGTCTGCACCTAGGTCAAACGAGCATGTTGCACCCGGCATGGCCATCGCTCAGTTTCTGGAACCTGCACAACCCACGCTCTTCCCCATCGCAGACCTGGGTGCCTCGACTAGACTAACCTTGAGCCACTGTCGTGGATGCAGATGGCAGCTCCCAAAAGACACGTCCACACACCACACCCACGCATGTGACTTTATCTAGAAAGAGGGTCTTGCAGATGTGATTAAGTTAACGGTCTCGTGATGAGATGGTCTGCATTATCCAGGTCGGCTCTAAATCCAGTGACAAGAATCCTTATGAGAGACAGATGACACACAGAGAGAAGGCCACGTGGGGACGGAAGCTGAGCTTGGAGCAGAGGGAGCCGAAGCCACGGCAGAGGCTGGAAGAGCAAGGGACAGATGGTCCTCGAGCACCTCCGCGGGCAAGGACCCCGTGATCGCGCATGTCTGGGTCGCAGAACACGAGAGAGCACATTTCTGCTGTTTGAAGCCACCAGCTTAGGGTGATGTGTTGCAGCGGGCTAGGAAACTAGCACACTCTTCAGTGGCCTTTCTTTCTCTCTCTTATTTTTGGCGGTACCGGGGATTGAACCCAGGGGCATTCTACCTCCGGGCTACACCCCCAGCCCTCTTTTTCATTCTTTATTTTGAAACAGGGCCTCACTAAGTTGCAGAAGGCCTCACTAAGTAGTTGAGGCTGGCTGCGAACCTGGATCCTCCTGTCTCAGCCTCCCAAATACTGGGATTACAAGTGTGCACCACCACGCCCTGCTCCTTTCTTTCTCTTAAGTCTTCCCTCCAGCCTCTTGGCAAACCTTGTTGGCCCTTTTTTCCCAGAGTGCCCGGAATCTGCTCACTGCTCACCCGCCACTGCAGCTGCCGAGCTCTCAGTAACTCGAATGGCATGCTGTCTTCCTACTCGTAACATGAGAGCTAGGTCACGTCATTCCTGCGGCTGCCACTTCAGAGGAGGAGTCAAAGTCATGTTAAGAACGGGCTGTGGCTGGGTGTGGTGGCGCACGCTTGTAATCCCAGTACTTGGGAGGCTGAGACAGAAGGATCCGGGTTCGCAGCCAGCCTCAGCTACTTAGTGAGGCCCTCTGCAACTTCATGAGACCCGGTTTCAAAATAAAGAATAAAAAATAGGGCTGGGGGTGTAGCACGGAGGTAGAACGCCCCTGGGTTCAATCCCTGGTACCGCAAAAAAAAAAAAAAAAAAAAAAGAACGGGCTATCATGGCCTTCAAGATCCATGCCAGCCTCTGCTGTGCTTCCAACCTCATCTTGGACTCTCCCCTCCCTTTCCTCCTTGTGCATGTCCATCACGTTTCTGCCCCAGGGCCTTTGCCCTGACTTCTCATTTCGACTGAAACCCACAAAGCTAACTCCCTAATCTCATTCAAGTCTGACTGAACTATCCTCTCAGCGAGGTCTTTCTTGACTAACCCTACTTAAAATCACAACCCCAAAACACTCGCCATCTCCCTTTTTTGCCCTTCCTTCCTTCCTTCCTTCCTTCCTTCCTTCCATGGTACTGGGGATTGAACTCAGGGGCATTCTACCTCCGAGCCACACCCTCAGCCCTATTTTTCATTCTTTATTTTGAAACAGGATCTCACTAAGTTGCGGAGGGCCTCACTAAGTAGCTGAGGCTGGCCGAAAACCCGGATCCTTCTGTCTCAGCCTCCCAAGTACTGAGATTACAAGCATGTGCCACCACGCCCAGCCTCCATATTTCTTGCCATCTAAGTCCCTTGTGCCGTACTTCCTCATTGATTAATTGTTTTTTTTTTTTTTCACCTGCTGGAAAGTGAGATCCCCATGACTAGGGAATCAGGGGACTCTTGTTCACTGTTGTAATTCAAGCTTCTGATTAATGCCTAGTATGTAGTAAGTGCTCAGTAAATAGTTAATAAGTAATTAAAAATGAGCCAGCCTCAGTCAGTGGTCTATAGGAGTAAATGCAGTCGATGGCACAGCGGTGAGCTCTCTCATGCTCCCTCTTATCTTCTGGAGACGGAGGAGAGGGAGAGAATGCTATGGAAAGCTGTACTTAATCAGTTCATTAACTAAGTAATCAATAATTGTGGTAAAATGCACATAACAAAATTTACCATCTTCACCTTATTGAGAATGCAGTTCAGTAGTATGAAGCACATTCGTTTTGTTGCACAATTAATCTACAGAGCTTTTCATCTTGCAAAATGGAAACTCTGCACCCATTAAATATTAACTCCCCATTCCCTACCCCCAGTCCTATGTTACTTTTGGTCTTTGTAAGTTTGGCCACTCCAGATACCTCATATAAATGGAATTATACAGCATCGGTCCTTCTGTGTGTGGCGGGTTCCACTCAACACAGTGCCTTCAAGATTCATTCACTTGTAGCAGGTGTCAAAGTTCGTGTGTGTGTGTGTGTGTGTGTGTGTGTGTGTGTGTTGCTGGGAATCAAACATAGGCCCTTGTATATACTAGGCGAGGGCTTTACCACGGAGCTACATTCCCAGTCCTCAAACTTCCTATCTTCTTTTTTTTTTTTTTGCGGTACCAGGGATTGAACCCAGGGGGGTTCTACCTCCGAGCTACACCCCCAGACCTATTTTTTATCCTTTATTTTGAAACAGGGTCTCACTAAATTGTGGAGGGCCTCACTAAGTAGCTGAGGCTGGCCGTGAACCTGGATCCTCTGGTCTTCGCCTCCCAAGTACTGGGATTACAAGTGTGCGGCACTACACCTGGCCAAACTTCCTATCTTCTTAAACTGAAAAGCTCTGCTTTGGAGTAACAGCTGTTCTTCCACCTGGGCCCCTGGAGTGACCAGTTCTCTCCCTGTATCCACTGCTGGTCCGGCACAGAGCGAGGAACCACACTGGGCTCCGGGGGAAGCGATGAGGTGAGACCGTGAGTCAGGGCTTCCCAGATCTGTTTCCCACCGCGGGAGTCAGCTTTGCGGGGCTGAGTGGACTTGAGCGCGCTGCCAGGATGGCTGAGGGGACCTCTTGGGTTTGTAGGTGGGAGGAAGCCCTTTCCCTGCATCCTTTCCAGGACCCACACACTCACTCCTGTGCTGTTGTGTGTGTGTGTGTGTGTGTGTGTGTGTGTGTGTGTGTTTGGTACTGGGGATTGAACCCACAGGCATTCTGCCTCCAAGCTACATTCTACCCCCCTTTTTCATTTTTTGTTTTGAAACAGGGTCTCACTAAGTTGCTGAGAGTCTTGCTAAGGTGCCATGACTGTCCTCGAACCTGCGATCCTCCTGTCTCAGACTCCCAAGTACTGGGATTACAGGTGTGTGCCACCACGCTGGGTCTGTGCTATCTTTTAAAGGAGCCCTGCCCTACCCCCTCCATTTTAGTGGGTGCAAGACAGCTCATCGCCCCATGACAGGCCTTCGGTAAGCCCCCAGAATCAACCCAGATGTCAGTAGTCTGAGCAGAAGCACAGTCCCTCCATAATGAATCTCTCTCCCTCTGGAATAGTGACTCTCCTGGCTTAGGCAGAGGGGGTGAAAGTGGGCAAGGAGGGGCAGTCCTGGTAGCCAGGATGCTAATAACCGGGAGAAAATAGAACACACACACACACACACACACACACACAGACACACACACAGACACACACACACAGACACACACACA
>PVJS01020547.1:0-32470 GCA_004027185.1 Glis glis | reverse complement strand
AAAAAAAAAAAAAAAAAAAAAAAAAACCTTAATTAAGAGGCATGATGCAATGACAAAAAGCACCGAAGCAGCAGCAAGAGGCTGGTGCTTTTATTGCCACTTCAACATTTGACTTGCTATGACCTTGAGAAAGTCAAGTAACAACTGGAGGCCTGCCTTTGTTTATCTGTAAAGACGTTTTCAGGGTTATAGTTGCCAGGTATTTCCAGGTTTAATGAGCCTTCCCAAAGAGGCATAGATACACTCCAGCTTGGCCTGGCTGGGCATATATACTGCCAAAGAGACATGCTCTATCCGAAGAGCCTAAGGCCCAAGCCAGACACCACCAGGGATGCTTCCAGACAGCTCAGGTGAATGTGCAGAGGGTGAGACTGGCACAAGTCAGAGGCACCAGAAGCGAAGAGGGCAGAAAGGGAAAGCGACAAAAAGAAAATGCAGGAGAGGGGCAAAACCACCCATTTTGAGCACCTGCTGTAAAACGCAGATAGTAGTGGTACCTGAGAGAGAAATTATGAGAATTAATGACTTGCCTTTAACATGTGAAAACCTTAGAAAAATTCCTGAAATAAAAATTGCTAAAATAATTGGATGGTAGCTACGTGTGGTGGCGTATGCCTGTAATCCTAGTACTTGGGAGCTAAAACAGGAGATTCACAGGTTTGAGGTCAACCTCAGCAACTTAGCGAGACCCTCAGTAACTTGGTGAAACCCTGTTTCAAAAAGTAAAAGGTGCTGAGGGTGTAGCTCAGAGGTACAGTGCCTCTGGGTTCAATTCCCAGTACCAAAAAAAAAAAAAAAGGATAGTTTTAAGAGGTGACTTGGAAGTCAGACTGACTAGGTTTAATCCCTGGTCCAATATATTATCTGTGATGCTAATTACCTAATTTCCCTCTGGCTCAGATTCCTTAATTATAAAGTGGAAGGAAAGGGACTACCTACTCAAAGTTCTGATGCAAGGACTAAATATGCTAATCCACACAGCACAAAGAAAAGGTCTGACACCAATAAGCTATCCATAAGCGTTAGAGGGATGATGAGCACTTGGCATCCTGCCAAGTACTGTGCACCAGCTCCTGCAGCTTCACCTCTTTCTCCATGCCCAATTCATATTCTCTGGGAGGGGAGGCTGTGTGGTAAGCCGAATTCTCTTGAAGCACGATATAACAAAGATGATAGAATGTTTATAGTCCAGATAAATCTAATGTAAAGTAATTAGTAAAAAATGGATAATATTGGACAATATGCTATTACTGATCTTGAAATATCCTTATTGAAACCTCTCTGACCACATCAACGTAGCGGATGCTTAACTGGTTTCTACCATAGAAATCTTTCATTCTCTTTGATTAACGGAAGAGGAAAGGAATGCACACGGGAAACAAAGATGCAGTTCAAGAGCTGGGAAGTACATTTACCTTGGAAACGGTGTGTAAGCCTGGCTCAAGACTGCAACCAACTCCCAGACTTGCCAGAGTTCCATAGCATTAATTTACTTATTGAATTCACTTCTTTTCTGGGATTAGGAGACCCAAAGTGAGTGATCATTTTGAATATAATAAATATAAAATATACTTAGGATATAATGCATAGGAAAAATGAGAAAAAGTATTTTTACATTGGGCATATAATTATATATAAAATGTATATGTTAACTGTGTAAGAGGTATTCACAGCAATCTTATCTGTAGTTTCAAATTTAGTAATTTTTAATAATCAGGTGGAGCCATTTTTAAACTGAAGAAAGAATATAAGAAAGTAAAGAAGAAAGAACAAAAATAACTGGAGGTAGCGAAGACTGTTTCCCAGGACACAGGGAAAAGGAAACCTCAGAGTTCTAATGTGATCTAGCTTCATTCATAGTCTGACTCTTTTTTCCATCTCTTGGTGATTTAGGGCAATTCACCTATTTTTTCTGAGCTTCAGTGACCTCAAATAAATATTAAGAGTTAAATGAATTACAGCCCTAGTTCATTCCTGTTTCTCCCCGGAGGGCAAGGCCCCATCCAAAAGATACTTCCTTCTAGTTTACGTTTTGAATACCTAGGACCCCAGTATTTTATGCACAGATCCTCCTCCAACTCTGTTCTCCCGAGGATGGTCCACACCACTAGTGTATGCTTCCCTGATCACAGGGATAGCCAGAGTGTACTGTCTGAGGGAAGTTTGGATGATTTGGACATATGGCCTAGGGCATCTACATCCTTGTATCCAAGGGTCTTGGGGTGTGGGAGTGGGGACAGAAAGAGGAAAGGGTGAGCATGGGCTGGAGTCCAGCAAACCACCGACTAACCACATGGAAGTCTGGCAAGTCCAGCCGGTAGTTGCAATCTTGAACCAGGCTTATAGACCATTTTGAAGGTAAATGTACCTTCCAGCTTTTCAATTATATCTTTATTTCCCAGGTGCATTCCTGCCCTCTCCCTTTAATCAAAGAGAATGCACAATTTCTATGGTGGAAACCAGTTACATATCCGCTTAATTGATGAAGTCAGAGAGATTTTGAACAGAAGGCAACTAGAGGAACTCATTGTAGAATAGGATAGAACCTAATTGATTTAAAAATTTATTGGATTGATTTATAACTATTAAATATTTTTGTATGATATTCAGTCCTCCATTTTTTTTTTTTTTTTTTTTTTTGTGGTACCGGGGATTGAACCCAGGGGCATTCTACCTCTGCGCTACACCCTGGCCCTATTTTTTTATACTTTATTTTGAAACCGGGTCTCACTAAGTTGCAGAGGGCCTCACTAGGTGGAGAGAGAGAGAGACGGGGGGGAGAGAGAGAGAGAGAGAGAGAATGAAAGAGAGAGAGCGCAAGCTGAGGCTGGCCGCGAACCCGGATCCTCAGGTCTCTGCCTCCCAAAGTACTGGGATTACAAGCGTGCGCCACCACGCCCAGCTCTCAGTCCTCCATTTCTTAAAATTGGCACTGACCCTGCAGTTTTAGGGGTAGACCTAGCCAGGATGTCTACCTCATAGTTGAGAGATGATTCTAGAATGATCTTTCACTACAGGTTGGCCTTTGCTGGTTAACCAGACTATTCCACAAGCCATTGGCCTTTGGGTTTAGAGTTCTACCCACCTTTTAGATAGGAGCTGAGTCACTTATTTTCTCAGGTGTCCCATGGACAAATTTTCTGAAGTCAGAGAAATGGAGAAAACCAGGGAAGGATTAGGAATTTACAGGGATGTCTGACAGTTACATTTTCACATATATTATCACAACTTTATTCCTAGAAAATCCATATAAAAGTACACAGGGAAAATGTTATTTACCCTCTTAACAGTTGAGAAAATTGAAACTCAAATAGCTCCCATCTAGACTGGTAGCTGAAATAGAACCTTAATCTAATCTTCAACAACCCCTTAGTGTGTAAGTGTGCACGCATGTGTGTGTGTGTGTGTGTGTGTTACTAGGGTTGAACCCAGGAACATTCTACCTCTGAGCTATACCCCAACACTATTTTATTTTTTATTTTGAAACAGTCTTGCTACTTCACCAAAGTTGGCTTCCAACCTGCAATCCTCCTGTCTCAGCCTCCCAAGTACTGGGATTATGGGAATGTGCCACCATGCCTGGCTACTACAATCTTTTAATCTTTAAATAAATATTTATAAAATTTGAAAAGAAGTAATACTAGATATGTAAACCAGCAGTGAATGCATGCATATAAATATATATTTATATTTATAAATGATTTTATCATGAGAAGATGGTGTAGTACTCTTAAAATATGCAAGCTCCTCTAGTTGCCTTCCCTGAATTTCTCTGACTTCATTGTTGTAGATGGTGTCTAAATGGCTTCTGCCCTAGAAATCCTGTACTTTCTTTTAAGGAGAGGGAAAAAAAGAGTATAAAAGAGAAACAAAGGATATAATGTTACGGCTGGAATTCTTTTAACTCTTTATATTTATTTGAGGTCACTGAAGCTCAGAAAAGATAAGTAAATTGCCCTAAATAACCAAGAGAAGGAAGGAAGAGTCAGACCACGGAGCTAGGTCAGAGTAGAGCGCTGAGGTTTCCTTTTCCCTGTGTCCTGGGAAACAGTCTTCGCTGCCTCCAGTTAATTTTGTTCTTTCTTCTTTACTTTCTTATATTCTTTCTTCAGTTTAACAATGGCTCCACCCGATTATTCAAAATTACTAAATTTGAAACTACAGATGAGATCTCTGTGAATACCTTACATAGTTAACATATATATATTATATATAGTTATATGTCTAATGTACAAAATACTTTTTTCTCACTTTTTCTATGCATTGTATTCTAAGTATATTTTGTTTCTTATATTCAAAATGATCATTTCTAATCATAGCATCACATCATGATGATGCCCCATAATTTATTTAATCCATTTCCTATTATTTTATATTGTTTCCGTGTTTGTTATTATAGTTGGTGTTATGATAATCATGTTAATACACACACATATTTTTTATTCTGCTGAATTATTTTCTTAGGGTAAATGTCAAACAGTGGTATTATTGAGGTACTACGTTGAGGTATTTTATTATTTGAAATTATTGTTGTATTATTCCTAACAAATATATCAAACCAATGCTCAGAAGATGAATAGTTTCACTCCAATCTTACCAATATTATATATAATATGCCACTATTTTTGCTAACATAATAGATATAAACATGTACCATGTTTACTTATCTTATATTCCTTCATTACTAATAAGATATGTTTACTTTCTTTTTATTCATTTCTATTTGCATTAATTG
This sequence comes from Glis glis, assembly GCA_004027185.1. NCBI lineage: Eukaryota > Metazoa > Chordata > Mammalia > Rodentia > Gliridae > Glis > Glis glis. The sequence goes on along the minus strand of PVJS01020547.1, from coordinate 27,735 downwards.
TTGTTCGAACTCTTCATGTATTTATTACTGGCAGATATTTTTTCTTTTAAATTTGGACAAACTGTTTTTATGGAATGCATGATAACTCTTTGCTTGCTGTATTACTGAACATATTTTTCCCAGTTTATTTTCCTTTTTAAGTTTAATTTTGTAGTTAATTTTCATACAAATATTTTTTTATATCTGTTACATTAAATAAGTGCAACCAAGCCAGGCGTGGTGGCGCACGCTTGTAATCCCAGTACTTTGGGAGGCGGAGACCGGAGGATCCGGGTTTGCAGCCAGCCTCAGCTCTTTCTCTCTCTCTCTCTCTCTCTCTCTCTCTCTCTCTCTACTTAGTGAGGCCCTCTGCAACTTCGTGAGACCTGGTTTCAAAATAAAGTATAAAAAATAGGGCCAGGGGTGTAGTGCAGAGGTAGAACGCCCCTGAGTTCAATCCCCGGTACCGCAAAAAAAAAAAAAAAAAAAAAAAAATGCTTACGCAAGTAATCTACTACTGAGCTACTCATGTTTGTATTAATTTTCCATCCCAATTATTATTCTTCCCAAATTTATACTTTAATCTCACTCTAGTCATAACCTCAATGTGATGGGTATAATTCAGAACTCAATTACAATAATCTCAGAAAGAAAAGTAAGAAGAATATCTCAACCTACTACATATTAATGAAAGGAGAGGCCAAAATGGATCTGATGCTATAAAAATACAATACATGAAAATAAACTTTTGAAAATGTAAGAAAGGGCAAGCAATACAAGTGATGAACATAATATTTGGATAATATTGGGCCCCTGGTTCCATCCCCAGCTGCACCAAAACAAAACAAAAAGAAACACCACCAGAAGGAGCAACAACAAAAATCACTAATCATTTTTACAATGGGCCCAGCACTGTTCTATATGCTTTTCAAATGTTAACTCGTTTGATTCTTGAACAACTATGATAGATTTAATTATCAGCCCCAATTCTTTCCCCCTTCCTGCATCCACAGCTTTGATATGGTCTCATCCTCCTAGGAATATATTTCCTATCTCTTGGCTTTGGGCTTGGTCATATGATTTGCACTGGGGAAAGGGATGTAAGTAGATAATCTGAGTCTTGGTAAGTGCTTCCTTGGTTAGGTTTTCTGTTTAATGCTTTAACCATTGCAAAGAGCATGTGTCTATCTCACTAATCACAGGAAGAAATGGGAAGCAGGTGAAGCAGAGCTGGCCCAATGCTCAGATTTGTAAGAATGAATTATTGTTGCTTTAAGCCATTGAGTTTTGGGATGGTTTGTTAAACAGCATTATTTGGCCATAGCTAACTAATGTGCCATAACACAAAGTAGGTATTATTATTACCCCTATTTTACAGATGAGAAAATGAGGCAAAGAGAGGTGAAGTAAGTTACCAGCTTGCATGTGGGCAGCATGGCTCTCAAGTCTATGCTTTTAACCATCTTTACAACATTTAGTCCTCAGTTTTGAAAAAGTTTTATTCAGAAACATTCATTCCATTTTTTCACCTCCCACTGTAAATACATACTTTTTTTAATAAAGACTCTGCACATGACTCATTTTGTTTATTCTAACAATTATATTCTTTTTTATGGGTTCTGGGTTAAATTCAGCCTACATCATTTCAGCATATTTCAACACTTCAAAGTTCTATCTTTGTCAATGTTTGTGAATTCACAGATAAGAAAAAAACATTAGCGAGCTATTCACAGGTACTATAGCCTAATAAATCAATACCTGCTGCATGCCTCATGTCACTCGTCCTCTTTACCACTCTCGATTTTGTCAACCTCTCCCATTTTCTGGTGTTCTGGCTATTGGGTTATTGGATATTCAATATGTTGTTCTCTTATTATGTCTCTTTTCTTGCTTCCCACCCTTTTTGTCCAAAAACCCTTATTTCTCACCTGTTCCTAGCTGCATAGGGTGTTGGGAAGAACTCTGAGATAGTTCAAGTAAAGTGCTTAGCATAGTACTGGTTCCATAACATTGTTGGTTAATTCTCAATAAATGTTACTATCTTTGCAATTATATTTCTCTCATTACTTCTTCTAGTCCTTATAGACTCTATCTCATTTTTCCTATCCTTAAAGAGTTCTCTCCTGGTCTCCTTTCTCACTCCTCCACTTTTCCTTTGGAAATTCTACCCTCCTTATGTAGATGCTGGTGAAATTTCCCATCCTGCCCTCTCCCCTGAGGTCCAGCATCCCATATCCACTACCCACTGCACTTTTCCTTTCGGATGTTTCACAGACCTCAAGTTCAACACAACCAAAATAATTTTTCCTATCTAATCTTCAAACTTTCTAGTCTTTTCATAGCTTATACCATTGTAAATGGCCTACTGTGCAGTTACCCCTATTCTCCAGTCACCAACTTCTACCAATTTTTCTACTGAATACCTTAAAAATTCCTATGCTTTTCTACTACTTCCTGGATGCCACATCAGGCACTTGCTCTCACTGATTGGCTTTGAGCCTGGATTGCATCTCTGTCTGGCCCCACTGACACTAGACAGTAGCCCGCTTCATTCTCAAGAAGCCATTGCTCCCACCACTGGTACACACCACAGGGATCTTGCCCAAAGATATCACCATGGAGAAGACAGATCTGGAAGTAAGTTGTTGCCTTAGTAGTTGTTCCCTTACTTACTAAGTAAGTTGTTCCCTTAGTAAGTTTGAATGCACCTGAATGCAGCAACGCTTGCAAAGACCGCTGCCTCTGACATTCACCCACGTAGACACTAATGCCTCGCCCTTCTTTCCTGGACCCTGGTGATTTGGCCATATTTCAACTTTGCCTCTTCCTGCATATTACAGAAATTATATGTTCAGCTCCCAGATGCTTGTGACTCCAGACCTAACCATTTGTTTTCCAGCTATGTTTACTACAGTATTTGGTGAATGGAACCAACCTCACCCACTAAGCAATCCTATTAAAAGTTTATGATGCTTTAGAGTTTAAATTAGTACTTTTCAAAACTATCAACATACACAAAACCACCTGAAAAACTTTTGTAACATAGATAATCCGAGACTGGATATTTTGATTGAGGTTTTAAATGGAACTGGGAATGTTCTTAAAATAAAAATCCCTAAGGGATTTTAATGGGCAGCCAGGCTTAGTAATTGATATTCTAAACAGAAAATTGATATGTTAATGATAATATAGAATTTTATTCACAATGTAATAAATATGAATAGATTATAAATTAAGCAATTATCAGGTTTCCCACCATAAAAATAGTTTTAAATTTTGCTTTCAGAGAGAGATGTTTATTGAGTGAAAAAAGGTCTTTCTATGACAGTTCAAATTTTCTGAGTTTCTAATGTCAAAAGCCTTGCTACTTTTGAGTGGCTACATGATGGAAACTTTAGTATCTACCATATCATTCTTTTCTTTATAAATGACTACAATTTGTACCCATCAAAGACTTTCTCCAAAAAAGGAAGTGACTGAAACCTAACAATTACTAAACCATCCTACTTGGTCTTTCTGAGAAAGCTCATGTTGCTTGTGATATTTAATGGCTCAAAGCAGCCTTAGTTTCATAGCCTAATCGTTTATTATATGGAGTCCATGTACAGATGACCAGATTAGGACCAACATCCTTTTTAGACTATTTGTTCATTAGTTTAAACAAGGCGACATTCCTTCATTTCTAAGTAATGTACTTATAAACCTAACCAAGCAGTGGTTGTGTTTTATATCTCTTTAATAGCTGTAAATCCTTGGATTGACTGTATTCTCATTTCTTAAATCTATATTTAAAAATCCCCTGGGGGGATGAGACAGGAGGATAGCAGATTCGAGGCCAGCACACAGTAACTTAGCAAGACTCCCCAAAAAATAAATAAATAAAAAGGATAGGGGTGTAGCTAAGAGGTAGAACACTCCTGGGTTCAACCCCCAGTACCACACAAAAAAATTACTAAAAAAATCTTCTATATCTTTTGAGCCTCTGAGCAGCTGTTTCATTGACAATAAATGTCTACAGAAGAAAGGGGAGTTGTATAGCAGTCCTGATATCTTACTAGACCTCCCTTAAAAAAAATAGGTAATACAGTTGGTAAGCTATAATAATTTCATTCATGCATACTGGAGGGCTGTGGAAAATGTCACTTTTATGTTGAGATTTAAGATGGATGTTTCAGAGAAATAATATTAACCGACTCATCTTATTGCTATCTGTGATTTTTCCTAGCTTCTCTGTTCACTGATGGGCTCCTTACACTCACCTTTGTACTCCCTCTTCCATCCTGGACACCCAGTATCCTTACTACCATGTGGTGAATTATTTTGGTTGTATCTTTCTGGAATTGAGCATTCTCCAATTTACCCTTCCCACCCTTCCTTCCTTCCTCCCTCCCTCCTTTCCTTCCTTCTTTCCTTCCTTCCTTCCTTTCTCTTTGTATTATCCAATCAAACAAGGTCCTGTTTGGAGGTCCCCTTTTCTTTTGGCCTCTTTTTTCCTCTTAGTTGATTAATTCTTTTTATGCTTTTAATGAATGCCCTTCTCGCTTCACATAACACAATCAAATCATAGTTCTTTAACCCAAGGAATATATTGCTGTACAAATTTTAGACACTGTGACAGTTTGTGATTCTAGTCTACTACCTCAAATCCTTCCTTGAAAATGCCCTGGGATTTCTTTTTCTATAGGCATTTATTTTTCTATATTTTTATCATTTCTTGCTCTAAGCAAAAAACTTCAACAGATTCAGTCCTATTAGAGTAAAATTACAACTCTTCAAACTTTGATGGACTGACGCCGACCATTTGTTACTTCTATCCCTGTAAATGTACCCCGCATATATCACTAAGATATTTTATCATGTTATGTCCTACTCATAGAACTTCATTATTCCTAATGTCCCCAGACTCAAGTTCCAGCTCTTCAGACCTTTCCCAAGCTTCTCAATGTCTGAGGTCACCTGAGCTTCCTGACATCGTTTTCATACTCTTCCAGACCAAACATGTCTTCAGCCAGCTGGTCTTCTTGTTCCTTTTAATTGAAATTCACTTCTCCTTTTTCCCAGATGTTTCAGGAGCTAGTCTTAGTTTCACTTCCTGATTAAGCTGCCACATTAATTTCATCTCTAAGTAATTTATTTTTTTAAACTGAATCAAATAATTCCTTTAATTTGTATTTATTGGGGGTGTTCTTTTAATATACTCTTATTGGTGCATTGTAATTATACAACATAGTGAGATTCAAAGGGAAACATTTATACATGTACACATCACTTGGTGTATTTCTCTCTACATGACCATTCCACAATTAGAGGGGTTTGTTTGTAATGTGAGCATATCTACACTGAAATAAACCTAAGATTGGATACTGTAAACACAGTTGATGCCTAAACACCAAAATGCTGATTCTAAAATCAGGAAAGAACTAAGTTATAGTGGCACTTTGAGACTTCAGGACAGTAAAACTATTGCTTAGAGTGTGTGAAATTCAATCCTATCATGAGAAATGCAAAGTTTATGTACTTATAATAGTTATAATACAGTGTATATATGTGTGTGTGTTTATATTATATATACATACATTTATAAATATACATTTCATATATACATACATATATACATGTATACATTTATAGATATATGTGTACATTATACATACATTTTATATATACATATATGCACATTATATATGTGTATGTATGTGTGTGTGTATATATATATATATATATAATAAAGCATAGGGCATCCAGCAGTCTCTGATTTCATTCTACATGTTTTGCTTAGGGATGTTGAATACCCCTGACCCACTGTGGGGAGGTCCCCAGATGACCTCAGTTTTCCTCTTTGAGTCACATCTCATTTATTCTACCACGGCATGGCCTTTCTCAATTCTTGGTTCTTTTACTAATGGTAAATAGTTCCTATTCTCCCTTAGCGTTAGTCTCATTTACTCCAGAAATGGCTCCTTAGGGCCAGAGTTCTGCTCTTCCATCCTGATCCGGAGTGTCTGCATGGTTTGTGTGGGGACAGAATCCTAACTCTGCCAGCTATGCTCATGCTGTGCTTGTGGCTGGAAAAGATTTTGAAGCCCATTTGTAGGAAGAGTATCTTTCAAAAAGTAGGGGCTTTGAAGTCAGATTTCTAAGTCTAAATTTTCTGCAAAAATGAGATAACAAACAAAATAACATCTCCTCAATCTAAAGGCCATTTCCCTGTACTATCTCACCCACTAGCCACACCCAAACTAAGGTTACTTTGTTTTAAAATTTTTTGGATTTTCTTTTTTTTCTAGCACACTTCTCTCATAGGTAACTATTAACGTTTTGGGGTGACTAGTTCATCAGCATATTTCTTCCCTTCCACCAGAGCAAAGACTGGTCTGGTTTAGCTCACCATCATTCCTAGCCTCCAGCATAAGCCCAATTCCTCAAATATTGTTGAATGGAAAAGTACCTAATAAGGTTGATGGAGACAGAAAAGACAAAGTATATAAAGTACTATGTAAATACTATAAAGCATGTATGTGTGTGTGTGCATGAGTGCATTAGTATATAGAGTACTATGATCAGCACGTGGTTAAATATTCCATGAATGCTGGCAATTTCTTTTTACTATTACCTGAAATATAAACTGGAAACGTCTTTCTTTTTTTTTTTTTTTTTTGCGGTACCGGGGATTGAACCCAGGGGCATTCTATCTCCGAGCTACACCCCCGGCCCTATTTTTTATACTTTATTTTGAAACCGGGTCTCACGAAGTTGCGGAGGGCCTCACTAAGGAGAGAGAGAGAGAGAGAGAGAGAGAGAGAGAGAGAGCTGAGGCTGGCCGCAAACCCAGATCCTCTGGTCTCCGCCTCGGGAGCTATGTCACTCACTGACTATTGTGTTAGTCACTTTTCACCTCTGTGACTAAAATACCTAACATAACATAAACAACTTAAAGGAGGAAAGATTTGTTTTGCTTCATGGTTTTAGAGATTTCAGTCCATGGTCAGCTGGCTCATTGTTCTTGGCCTGAGACGAGGCAGAGCGTCATGGTGGAAGGGCAAGGAGGAGGAGAGCTGCTCAGCTCAAGGCAGCTGGGAAGCAGAGGAGGGTGTGCCAGAACAAGATACAGTCCCAAGAGCACACCCCAAGGACCCACTCCCTCCAATTATCCCCACCTCCTGCAGTTCCCACTGCAGTCCCTTCGGAGTATGAATCCACCAATGGATTACCCCGCTGATGAGGCCATGGATCCAATCACTTCCCAGAAGCTCCACCTCTGAACATTGTTGCCCTGGGTCTTTGGGGTACACTTCATATCCAAACCATAACAACAACTCCCCAATAAAAGTGGCTGGATCCATCCTAATGTTTGCTTGGATTTTTCCACTCCAGCACCTCATAGGGCCCACAAAGCCCAGAGCCTGACCTAGAGTACTTTTCACCTCTCAGTACTCAGTCCTCTTGTTATGTATTTGGAAAGTCAAACACAGAATTGCTAAACGCACATTTCCAAACATGTCTTCTGAAACTGACCATGTCTCCCCAGACCAATCAGAATGGCTGTAAAGAAAAGCAAAGACTTGTAGAAGGCCTGGGGGTGTTAGCAAATTAACTGCCAGAGCATCATCATGTTTTCAAAGTTTAGTTTCCATTTTACAAAGTTTTGCCTAGGAACTCAACAGGAAATTTAGTAACAAAAGAGAATTAAAAATAAAAGACTAAATGAAACCTCAATTTATGCTTCAGTCAAATGAAAGACTCTAACATGTCATGTGCAAGCTGACAGTAGGTGTTCAGTAAATAAGTGTTGAAAAAATTGGGGGAAGAAAAACATAGCTCAGTGATACTTGGCATTGAGTACCACTTCTATAAAAGAGAAACCCTTTTCCACCTTAGAGCAGTGTTTTAAGACTCTATGATTCTAGTAAAAACAGGCCTAGTTTCTCAATCAAGACAAGCTTTTACAACAGGAGGAGGAAGGCAGAAGGGGAGAGAGAGGAGAGGAAAAACAGAAGAGAAGGAGGAGGAAAAGAAGAGGTAGGAGGAGGAAGAAGAAAGGGAAGGAAGGGAAGGAGGGAGGAAGGAGACAGGAAGAAAGAGTGTGATGATGCATAGTTAGAGTTTGTTAGCCAGAGTAACTAGAGTAGCTAGAGTGACTCCATATTTGTTACTCAGAATGACCTCAAACCTGGCCCTAAAACAGGGAAGTTGGCCTTGAAAAAATTAAACCAGGACATTGGCAAGATAGTTAATGGGCTGTTGTAATAACATATTGTAACTTATTGTGTTATTGCTATCTTGCTAACCGCCTATTCTTGCTTCTGTACTTTCGTTATGCTAGGCTTGCTTGGTGTACCTGAATACTATGGGAACCACAGGGGCTTCCCACCCCCTGCTGTGGAAACCTGCCATGGGAACCTCAGTTTCCCCCTGAGCTTGTATTGTATCTTACCCTATATAAGAAAATGCTGGAGGGCAGTCAAGGACTGCACTTGGCTCTCATGCCTGTGTAGTCTTACTGGTCAATAATAAAGACTCTCATTTAACACCTTTGGTGGTCTGATTGGTCTTGACTGGGATGCTACCTTGCAACAAGAGAGCAAGAAAGAAAAAAAGATTAGAGAAAAGAGAAAACAAAAATGGAAAAGAAAAAACTTGAAGCTCCCCAAATTACTGAATCATAATTCCTGGGTTTGTTGTTTGTTTGTTTGGTGCTGGGAGTTGAATCCAGGGGCTTTCTACCTCCGAGCTACATCCCCAGCCCGATTTTTTTTCCCCCCCGAAACAGGGTCTCACTAGGTTGATGAGAGTCTCACTACTTGCTGAGGCTGTCCTAGAACCTGAGATCCTCCTGTCTCAGCCTCCCACCTACGCCCAGCTGGAATCTGTTTTCTTCACTGCAGGAATGCAGACTGGCCTGGCTTCTGAGGGTGAGATGTTTTAACTCCTCTTCCTCTCCAGATTCTTGGCTGGAGACACCCCGTGGCTAAGTCTGGAGAGAGGAAAGGAGGAGCGGGAAGTTTCAATGTCTTAGGGAGACGCTAAGAAGTCAGACTGTAACGGCCAACTAGTGGGAGAAGAAATTCAACTTAAAAACTTGTAGTTGGGACTTTTTTTTAAGGCGGAGAGAAAAAGAGTAGGGATATTTAATGGGAGTGGAGCAGGGCAAGGGACTAGCAAAGGCGAAGCTGGAGGGACGGAGGAAGAGCATGCCGAGCAATCTTGATTCTCCTGCAGAAATCACGGCGGGTCCGAGCGCTCTCCACCCAGACCCACGACGAGAAGCTTCGCCCTCCCGACTCGCGCGCTCCTTTCCCGGCCGGCGCCGGCGGACCCCGGGAAGCGGCCCTGGCGTCCCGGCGCCGAGCTCGGCGGCGCGCTCTCCCCGCGCAGAGCCCCTCGGCGCCCGCTCTCCTCCCGGCGCCCGCCCTCCCCGCGCAGAGCCCCTCGGCGCCCGCCCTCCCCGCGCAGAGCCCCTCGGCACCCGCCCTCCTCCCGGCGCCCGCCCTCCCCGCGCAGAGCCCCTCGGCACCCGCTCTCCTCCCGGCGCCCGCCCTCCCGGCGCAGAGCCCCTCGGCACCCGCCCTCCCCGCGCAGAGCCCCTCGGCGCCCGCTCTCCTCCCGGCGCCCGCCCTCCCGGCGCAGAGCCCCTCGGCACCCGCCCTCCTCCCGGCGCGGAAGGGAAGGGCGTGAGGAGCCTCGGCGCCGGCGCACCCGGGTCCGGCCGCGAGGGCACTGGCGGGAAAAGAGGGGGCGACAGACGCCCGAGACCCCGACCTGAGCCGGGCCGAGGGCCGCCCGCAGCGCCGGGACGAGGGGCTCCGTCCTGCGGGGGCGGCCGCCGGGGGGGCGGGACCCGGGCTCGTCTCGCCTCCGCCCGGCGGCCGTCGTGGAGGGGGCGAGCGCCCGGGCGGGGCCGGGGGGCGGGGGGCGGGACCCGGGCTGGTCTCGCGTCCGCCCGGCGGCCGTCGTGGAGGCGGCGAGCCCCTGGGCGAGGCGGGGCGGCTCCGCCCGGCCCCGGCCCCCGGGAGCGGCTGCACCCCGCCCGCCCGCCGCTGCCTCACCGCTTCCTGCGAGTCTCAGCCGAGCACTGGAGTGGAGTCAGTAACTTTTCTGTGCGCGCCGCTGTAGGGGCGAGGGGCCGAGGGATGGGACGGAGCGCAGCGGCGTCTCCGGGGTTTCCCGACCTCCCGTCGCCTAATCCCCCGCTTCCACAAGACTGAGCGGGCGCGGGCGGCCCCTCGCCGCATGTGCGGGCTCGGCGGCGGCGCGGGGCGCGGGGACCCGAGCGAATGGCCCCCAGGGGCTGCGCGGGGCCTCCGCCTCCGCCAGTGCAGGCCTGGGTCTGGCCTGGAAAGATGACAGCCATGGGGGCCCTGGCCGGCTTCGGGGTCCTCAGCCTCCTCGCCTATGGCTACCTGTCCTGGGGCCAGGGCTTAGAGGAGGAGGAAGGGGCCTTGCGCCTTCGAGCTGGAGAGAGACCCGAACACAGCGCAACCGCCACCTCCCAGCCACACCTCATTTTCATCCTAGCGGACGACCAGGGATTTAGAGATGTGGGCTACCACGGGTCGGAGATAAAGACGCCCACTCTTGACAAGCTCGCTGCTGAAGGAGTTAAACTGGAGAACTACTATGTCCAGCCCATTTGCACACCATCCAGGAGTCAGTTTATTACTGGAAAGTAAGTGTTACTAGTTCTTATACTTATTCTTTGGGAAACTTAGGCATTTAAGATCTTGCTCCTAATGTAAGGGAGTAACAAGTACCGTGAACACCCGCATGAATGGATGATGTATGGTGTTGGGTTATGGTATTAAAATGGACGTCCTGTTAATGATCAGTTCAGGCTATTAATGAATCATCTCATTTTCCTTAGGCTCAGAGCCAGCTGTGAGCTTTTGAATGAGGTCAGGACTTGTAACACTCATCCACCACCAGAGAACTCCAGAAGCATCATCTCCTCTTCCAAATCTGTTCTGACTTTCTGCATGATCAGATTTTGTTTTCAGATGTCACAATATAATTCACACGTACTATTACTGATAAGAAAGACCAAACATTTTTTCTGCAACTCATGGTTTGTTCTTAAACAACCCTTAACGGTTGCGATCTATGTGCCTTTTAATTTCAGTTGCAGGACAGGGAACCCTTGCTTCAGTGAAGTTATTCTTGGAATTGGATCCTATAAGAGTAGCCAGTATCCATTGGAAAAATAAAGACTACAGTAATTTGTAGGAATCTCTGTATTGCAGAGACTTTTGCTTACAGCATAATTTCCACCGCTCAGCAAACTGTCAAAACTTAGCAACACTGCCAGAAAAAAAAAAAAATCCTTAGACAGAGAGGAGTCTCACTGTATGTACTTCAAAGTAATTTTAAAGGTTAATCATAGCATTATAAAGTCAAGGGTATTTCATACTTATAAAGGAACAGATTGTTGGCTGGAAAATAAGAGTCCATCTGGTGGCCTAGAGGTCAAGTTCTTCATGTCTAATCCCAATCACCCTTATATTTGGCTCTTGAAATAAATGTATCATAAAGCTTCACCAGACCTCTTCAACTAATTTAAATAATTTAAATTTATGCAGATAGCCAACAGTAGTTGAAAATATATTACCAAACTGTATGAATTTATTTTTCACAATAAAGTGTATGTTCAAGGCTTTTTACCAAACAAGAAAATTTAGTTCTTTTTTTTTTTTTTTTTTGCAGTACCAGGGATTGAACCCAGGGGCGTTTTACCATCAAGCTACACCCCCAGCCCTATCTTTTATACTTTATTTTGAAACCGGGTCTCACAAAGTTGCGGAGGGCCTCACTAATTAGCTGAGGCTGGCGGTGAACCCGGATCCTTTGGTCTCTGCCTCCCCAAGTACTGGGATTACAAGTGTGCGCCACCATGCCCGCCACACCTGGCTGAAAATTTAATTCTTAAATGTCTTGCACTGATTAAATATTTAGGTTTTGTCTTTTGATCTTCATATTTACCTAGTAAGATAAAAACAAACGAAGCTGGAAATAATTCCTGATTTTTCTCTTTGGTTAAAGGTTTACTCTTCTATCCTCTCAACATAAGCAAACCTTTAATGAGAACATTTCTTTCTATATTAAAATTTTCTATTCAGTGCAACAAGTTGTATAGCGGTTTTATAGACAAAAAGCCTAAATAGCTAATGTGATTTGATTTAATTTTCTATTTGAATTGAAGAGTTGAAGATGTTTCACTTGCAGTTCTCCTTTTAGACAAATTGCTGAAACTTTTCTTTAAATGAATACAGATGTAAGAAAGTGGTTATAGAACCCTAGCTCCAGGCTTAATATTACTACTGCAGGGCTCAGAGAATATGGCCATTTATGCTTTCTGTGAGCACAAGTCTAGGCTATCTGGTTCCTCTAACTAAAAAGAGAAGCAATAAAACCCCAAATGAACTGAATTATTGTAAAAGGAAAGATAGGTTATGTGAAATGTGAGAAGATTCAGATATCTTCACATTACAAAAGTAGAGTTTAAATGATTGAAGCTGAATTTACTTTTGATGCTATTTAACCACACTACCCTCTCTTTTTATTTGCTGGATTCAAAATGTTAAGTTTTTTATGGTGCATGAATCTATACCAAATTCCAGATTCCTTTAATAATTTACATCATACCAGTCTGTTAATATTGGATATCAATCAACCTATCAGTAATCATTGATTGTGTTTAGACTTCTGTAGTGGAGCTGTGAGGAATAAATAAGAAGTATGCCCTAATCTCCATGTAGTAGTTCTCAAATTTGAGTGTGCCAAAAGAATCACCCACAATACTAGTTAAAATGCCAACTACTGCACCCAACCAGCTATTCAGCTTCAGTAGGTCTAGAATTGAGTCCAGAAATCACTAACGATTTAATGAGCATGCAAGGTTATTCTAATAACACTATTAATAACAAATTAATAGTGTTAGTATTAAGCTGGGCATGGTGGTATATGCCTGTAATCCCGGTACTTGGGAGGCTGAGACAGGAGGATTACAGGTTTGTGGCCAGTCTCAGCAATTTAGTGAAGCTCTTAGAAACAGCTGGGGGTGTATCTCAGGCAGAATGCCCCAGTGTTCATTCCCATTCATTCACTAGTGTGTAAGGGAGGGAGGGAGGGAGGGAAGGAGGGGGGGTGTTAAATGGTAGCATCTACTGAGCAATCACTGTGTTCTAGCATGGTGTATTTAATGAACATTATTTCATTTAGTCCTTACATCAACTCTATGAGACAGTTGCTACTGTTACCCGTTTTATTTAGATATGGCAACAGATTCCAAGATGAGTAGTGATATAGAGATTCTGATCATTAGACTTTGAGAAACTGCACTCTTAAGTGTTCAAAGTCGGCCTGGTGAGATAAAAGGTTGACTGGGAGAGTGGCTGTCTGTTAGGTTTATTTCAAAGCACTTTTCTTGCTTTTTAAGAAGTTTTCCAAATAATAACATGGAGAAATGACCACATTTCTTCTTAAAAAATAACATGATGAAATCTTCAGTTAGAATAAAAGATTTGCAAATTTTAAACATGTATTTTTTGAAGACTTTAGAGTAGGAATGATTGGCAGTCTGAACTGAATTTGTATCTTTGACAATCATTTTGTAGTTTTACTGTTCCATTGTTCATTTATCCCACGTAAAATACCATGATGATAATTTTAACAAATGCAAAGGTAACTCAAGAAATGTGTCTTTGTAATAGGCTACTTGATAAATTCATTTTGCTTTAAACACCCTCCTATCCAACTGATGCCCCTTGACAAGGATAATCACTCTCTTGACTTCAAACACCTCAGGTTAATTTTGCCTATTTTTAGCATTATATAAAGGCAGTTACAGTGAAGGCTCTCTTTTATGTCTGGTTCTTTTAACATTATGTTTGTAAAAGTTTTCCATGTTGTTGTATGGAGAGTTCCATTTGCTTTACATCCTTGCCAACATTTGTTATTGTCTTTTTTCCCCTTTTAAAAGGTCTTTCTGGTCATTTTGTGCTGGTGATCCATCCTAGTTTAAATTTACATTTCTCTGTAAACTAGTGAAGTTGAGTGTCTTCATATTAAAGGACCATTGGATGTCCTTTTTAAAGAAGTATTAATTCAAGCCGTTTGCCTATTTTCTCTTTAGGTGATTGTTTTCTCCTTGTTTTCACCCTTATTTGGGGTGATTATTTATGTTCTACTCCTTTGTTAGATATTTGTATTACAATTTTTTTCACTCTCTTAATGGCATTTTGTTTGGTTGGTTGGTTGATTGTAATCCAATTTATATTCTTTTTCTTTTTATGTACTATTTAAAGACATTCTTGCCTACCTCATGTTCATGGTAATAGTCTTTTCCCCAAAAGTTTTAAATTTTATTTTATATGTAGATATATAATTCATCTAGAATTAATTTTTTATTATGGTATAAATCAGAGTTCAAGACTATTTTTTTTTCCATTTGGCCCACACTGTTTATTAAAAAGCCCACACTTTCAACACTGTGCTACAGTGTCACCTCCTTCATAAATCAGTAATGTAGATGTTTAATCTGTTTCTCTCTCTGTTCTGTTCCGTGTCTGTCCTTGTGCCAAGATGCCATTCTCTTGACCACTATAGCTTTATAACACATATTGATATCTAGAATGTGTGTTCTCCTGTTCTTCAAAACTGCTTTAGCTATTCTTTTCCAGTTCATTCATTTTAGTAGGAAAGAAGAGAGAGAATGGATGTACAGTTGCAAATAGGTTGGAAATTTTGGTTTGGGTGAAGTAGGTCTCTTCTGAATTATCCCACTTTTAAAAATTATTTTATTAATGCATTGCAGTTATACATCATAGTGAGGTTCAGTGTGCACACATGCATACAGCTCTTGGTATATTTCCTTTCATATCCCACCTGACTCCCTTCTCCTCCCTCCTTACCAGTGTTAGTGAAATTGGTAGTAATGCCTTCACATATTACCATAGTATTATTGTAACAGTTTTCTCTTCAATTCTCTTTCTCTCCCTAATTCCCTCCCCTAATCCCCTTCTACTACTTTACAGTAGTACTGCATTATTTAAAGTCCTTGCGTTTCCTATTTTCTTTCTAATTTCCACAGATGAGAGGAAACATACAACCCTTGACTCTCTGAGATCACCTGATCTCCCTTAGAATAATATTCTCCAGTTCCAGTCATTTTCCTGCAAATGACATAATTTTGTTCTTCTTTATGGCTGAGTAAAATTCCATTGTGTGTATATACCACATTTTCTTTTATCATTCATCTGTTGATGGACCCCTGGGTTGGGTCTATAATTTGGCTATTGTGGATTGTGCTGCTATAAACACGGAAATAAATGTATTCAACTTTTCAGTAAATAAGTGATGTCATCAGCTGAGAAAGAAGATCTAGAGGTTTAAAAAGAGAGATAGATAAAATATTCTTTTAAGAGAGTGAGAAAGTGAATTGAGTAGAGAAATGCAGTAAAAACCCCAGGCAGGCTGGGTATGACGGCACACACCTGTAATCCCAGTACTTGAAAGACTGAGACAGGAGGATCTCAGATTCGAGGACAGCCTCAGCAACTTAGCAAGATTTTCAGCAGCCTCGTAAGACCCCATTTAAAAACAAAAACAAAAAAGACTGGGGGTATATCTTGGAGGTATAATACCTCTGGTTGCAACCCCCAGTGCCACAAACAACAAACAGCAACGAAAACCTCGGGCAATAATGAAAGCCACTTGAGATTTGTGGTCATGAATTTCCAGATAGAACTGTCATCATTTGTTTGTTTTTCTCCCACCATGCGCAGCTGCTTTTGTACAAAAGAAGCATAAGTGAAGAGGTAGATTTAGCTGTATTTGGAGGTTTCTCAAATGAAGGGTATGGTGGATCATGAACTCTGAACATAGCAAAGAAAAAAGGAAGATGCTGGGGAGTCCATGCTCTCTAAAACTGCCAGGATCAGTGGATTGCCTGTCTGGATTGGAGTGAAGTGAGACTGGAGTAAATTTGGGAGTTGAAAAGATAGGCAATAGTAATTGGGGAAGTACAATTTTGGGACCGAAATTTTATTATCAGTACAGTTTTTGAAAATGATAGAGGAATGAGTGCTAAGGTGGGATGGAGGAAAACATCTTTGGAAGTGAAGAAGGTGTAAATGAGTCATTGCTGTGAATAGTTAAGTCATTGAGAAATAAGCAAAAGTAGTAGTAAAGACAGTGATCCCCTGATGGGATGGTCTATGAATGAGGGTCACAGGGGGCTAAATAACTCTAACAGGCAAGATAGTGAATCTATATAGTCTCTTGCCTTGCTTTTCAAAGGAGTTCTCCTGGTTTGTTCTTGTTTGGTGCTGGGGATTGAACCCAGGAGCATTCTACCTTTAAGCTACACCCTCAGACCTTTTTATTTGGAAACAGAGTCTCGCTAAGTCACTGATGGCCTTAGCTAAGTTGCTGAGGCTGTCCTCAAACCTTTGATCCTCTTGTCTCAGGTTCCCAAGTAGCTACCATGCCCAGCAGGAGCCGAACTCTTGAAATTTTCTAGAAGTACCAGTGAGGGACTATAAGATTACACACAATCCTGGCTCTGTGACATTTGAAATGTGGGTAAGAGACCAAAGTTTAGAATATGGCAGGGACAGTCAGCAATCAATTA
Source organism: Glis glis (assembly GCA_004027185.1). Lineage (NCBI taxonomy): Eukaryota > Metazoa > Chordata > Mammalia > Rodentia > Gliridae > Glis > Glis glis. The sequence goes on along the minus strand of PVJS01020547.1, from coordinate 11,132 downwards.
GAGTAAAAAGGTAGACAATGTCCTAGGAAAAGATAAGGTCAAAGGGAATTTTCTAAATAACAGACTTTCAATAACAGGAATTTTTGGAAAGTGCTGGGGCATTCACATACAAAGGGATTAAATGAGAGTAGAGGACTTAGACATACGTCTAAGATCAGAATATGAGTCAAAGCTGGTATGTTGGTAAGACTGGATTTACCATGAAGACTTAATAGGGCTGAAAGGCATAGTGAGATTCTTTCCCCCAGAAGCTTTCTTAAGAAATAGTAGGGGTTTGTTTTTCATTATAGCCTCTTTCTGGAAATTAATTGGCTGTGTGCGGTAGCACATGCCTGTTATCCCACTACTTGGGGAGGATGAGATAGAATCACAGGTTTGAGGCCAGGCCAGTGTGCAATAACTTAGTGAGACCCTGTTTCAAAATAATAAATAAATAAATAAATTTTTTAAAGAAGCTGGGTGTGTAACTCAGTGGTAGAGCATCCCTGGTTTCAATCCCCAGGAAAAACAACAAAAATGATCTGGGTCTCCTGACTCTCCATCACCAACTACTACAGCCACACTGTGTATGGTCTGGCCTGGGGCTGGGAGCTCCTTGGGCCTAGGTTAGCCTGGGAGAATGAGGATCCAGGTAGACCTGTGTGGGTTGCAGGGCTGCCAAGGCAGGGGAACGTGTCTTCCAGGAATTCACAAAGTACTGCTTTTAGATATTTACAATTGTGCTAGTGTTGGAAATACTGAAAAAAACTAAATTCTTTCAGTCACTCTCATAGGAGAGAGTCAGGAGGAAGCTAGGGTATAGTTAGTTGTTTTCATGACTTTCCTCTCAGCTCATACCATAAACACCAAGGTTGTGCATGCTTGCTTTTCTGTCCACTTCTTTTATTCAAGGCCTAATTTTAAGTAGTTTTCTACGGCCAGGGAGTTCTCAGTAAATATTAGTTGCTAGGAGTTCATTCATTATCTTTGTAACTAGTTAATACTTAAATATTTAGAAAAATAAATGCTTATGGTTAGATATTCAGAAGAACTAGGAGTTTCATTCAAGCCTTACTTTGACTTAGAAATGGATATAACAGATGGCTTAGGTGGATATAGAGGGCGGCTTTAAAATCTCCTACATGCTTTTCATGAAGAATGTCTCAAGCGAAGACCATTCTGCAGATAGTTGCCTACTCTTATTTGACCCTGTGGTTTTCTCTTAGTAGAATGATGGTCCAGTAAGCTATTGGTACACCCTGATGGTCAAAGTCCCTAATTTTAAATGAGTCCTTTTAGAAAAAGACACCCTTTAAAGTGAGTCTCTATTTAGGCAATACTGTTGTGTTTTCTGAAAGGTGGAAATTTATCCAGGTGTAGAGGACTGAGAACATCTGGTTTGATCCAGTGACCTTTCTCAGAAATCAAAGATAGGAAGACCACAAGACTTTGAACTCCTGTTTTTAATGTGGGCTCAGTCTGAAAGCTTCATTCAAAGTTTGGTTTCATACCATTTTTTTTCCTGTAGCAATATTCTAGAATTAAATTTGATTTAATCTTTTCCTGTATTTTACTTTGATGTAATTAGAGTTTGTTGACATGTTCTTTCATCATTCTAGATATTAAATATTCCCAGTAGATATTAAATATTCCTACTCATTGAGGCATCTATTTCTCCTGTGTGCTCTATTTCAAAAAAGACTGCCTCTGATCTTTTATTTCCTCTCTTCTAATCCACCCAACACATTTGCATCACTAAAACATGACTCTCATTACATCACCACCCTCAGCAAGCACCCTCCCTGGCTCCCCACTGACTACCAAAGAATGGGGAAAGAAATTAATGTTTTCAGAGGGACTTTCTGTGCCACTTGCTTTTCAGACATCCTGTCACTTGATCTTCACATCCTCCCTCAAGGTAAAACATTTTTATTATTTTGAAAAAATATTAATAAAATATTTAACCAATGTCCTCATTATGGATGGCATATAAAAATTTTAGAGGAATTATATAAGTAGGTCACAATCTAAACTGCAGAGCAGGTATTTGAACCTAAACTTGTTGTGACTTCAACAAAACCCTTACTGTTTTTGTCACCCCATTCTGCTTCTTACAAAAATTAAAAGTGACCTAGTCCAGCTTTCAGGCATTTTCTTGTTAGCCTTCATACCTTCAAACTCTACACCAGAGAAATGGATGGTTCACAGCTTCTCCAGCTCATCTTGACACCCCTCCTCTTTTGCCCATACTGCCCCCACTCCTTGGAATTCACACCCTTTCTCTCTGCCCAAATGCCAACCACTCATTAAGACTCAGCTAAAATACCAGATTCCCCATACAACTTTCCATATTTCCTTAGCCAGAAATCATTTATCTTAAGGATGACCTTTCATAATTCTTTCTATAACTCTTCTTAGCCATGATTTTCCACTTGTTCATAGCTCTTACTAAACCTTTTACCTCCCTTCCTGGTGGCCTGAGAAGCAAGACTCTGATTTATGATCTCCATAAATCTCACAGCACCCAATCCAGTGCTTTGTACTAATGGACACTAAGTAAATGTGTGAAGAATGAATGAATGCACAGATGAATAATGGTTATTTATTTTACTCTGGCAGGCAATGTAATCGAGCAGAAATAACATAGAATTTATGGTAAAGAAATCTGAGTTACGGTGCTGATTCCACAAACAAACTATTGGCTGGGACCTTGAATAAGTTATTTAATTTTCTGAGACACAATATTTTCATGTGTAGGATAGTAATAATGTAATATTACCTTTCCAACCTCAAAAGTTATTCCGCTGATCAAATGAGGTAACGTGAAAATGTCTTGAAAACTTTTACATATAACTTTTTTTGGGGGGGCAGTACCGGGGATTGAACCCAGGGGGGTTCTACCTCGGAGCTACACCCCTATCCCTATTTTTTATCCTTTATTTTGAAACCGGGTCTCACGAAGTTGCGGAGGGCCTCACTAATTAGCTGAGGCTGGCCGCAGACCCGGATCCTCCTGTCTCAGCCTCCCAAGTACTGGGACTACAAGCATGCACCACCACACCCGGCTATAACTTTTAATAAAAACTTAGAACTACATCTCCATGATTTTTAATCAATATGAATCTTGAACCGAACTGGCTATTTTTTGTTTGTGGGTTTTTTGTTTGCTTGTTTGTTTGTTTGTTTTTGGTACTAGGGGTTGAACCCAGGGGCATTCTACCTCTGAGCTGCATCTCCAGACCTAACCAAATTCCCATTTAAATTTGGCTTAAACAAATCCCCATTAAATTTGGCTTTAAATATATATTATTAATAATATCTAAGTTTAATCAGAGGGGCATGATTTGGAATGCCAAGTGTTAAAGCACCTTTAATTATCTTTGCTTAAAGATGGTTACAATACAATTTAGGAAAACATAAATATAAACTTGAAAAAGGCTACCACTCTTAACTACTTGTTGTTGTTGTTTAGAGGATACCAGCTTGATAAAGTGTTTTCTTAGGCTTTGCATTTTAGAGGATACTTGGGAAACACAAATATATTTAAATTACAAAGAAGCTAGTAATAATTAACATCACAGTTACACCAAAGTTAAAATATATTAACTTAGCATTTACTTTTGAAGTGAAATTCAGAATCCATGGCTCAGTAAGATAACTATAATTACAAGTCTGTGTAAGTTAACAGCATTGGCAAAAATCAAAGAATAGCTCTAGACCTTTTATAAGTTTAGGAAACAGTATTAATAATCTCCAATTGCTCATTGATGAGCAATTGTATTTTTTATACAATAATATAATAAGTGTTTTTTGTTTTAGTCAAAGCAAACATAAATGACAGGGACTTTTGAATGGCACTAGACATAGATGGCAGAAGTTTTAGTAACTTCATTAGCCATTTTATATGATTAAGGTACAAATACAATGCACATTGCATAAAGAGATCACTAATTGGTTAGCTTGCATGTATATACGACCCATACACCTTTAACTTTATAAATTTTTATGAAACATTTAGATGAACCTCAGATACCCAACATATTTAGCCCTCAGATGTATACACATCTAGTCATAGATATATAGGGTGTCAAATATAGCAACCCAAAGTTATAGAGGTTTATTTAGCCTGCTTTAAAATATAGACACTTAAATCCTGATTTTGCTAAGATGCAGCTTGCTAGGTAATCAAAGATGGTAAACACAAGAGATTATCTTGATAAAAACCTTTCCTCTTAAACAAGTTCTTCATAAATGTCACTAAGAGCAGAAAACCTTATTGTTTTAAATATGAAGAACATAGGAGTCAGGCTATGTCCTTGAAGACCACTCTTGAATAAAAATCTAGGGACAAGTTAGGAGAATAAGGCCTTCTTCACAGGCCCTTCCCCTCTGAGGTAAACAAAGGAGAGCAGCTGAAAACAACAAAATAAGGCAGCTAAGTCCAGCAAGATGGCACCACCCAGTCCCAACCACATGGAACCCAAGATGGCAAACTTTAAACTATAAAAAAGTTAAGCTTTGGCAGGAACCCAGTAGGGAAGAAATCTGGGAGCCTTACTTTAAAATTACCGCCCTTGCTACCATGGTTAACAACTGTCCATGCTTTGGAACTTTTTTATGCAAAAATCTTTAACTGTCCTAATTCCAATCCTTTGGAATTTGTTTCTTTTTTTAATATATTCATTAATTGGTGCATTGTAGTTATACATTTTGATAAGTATCAGAAGCATGCATGCACACATTGCTCATTTAGCCCTCCCTCAAATCCCACCCTATTCCCTCCCCCTTCCCTCCTTTTCATGCTCAGCATAGTGATTGACTCTGATAAGTTTGTGTATATACATCATGTGCATTGGTGGGTTTCCCTCTTCCCCCCTCCCATCTCCCTCAGTTAGGTCCCTTTCTTGCTCATCTAAAGTTTTCTCCTTTGTCTGGAGTCCCTTCTAAGTCCCATTCTCCCTAGCTTCCACATATTAGGGAGAACATCCGACTTTTCACTCTTTGTGACTGACTAATCTCACTTAGCATAATGTTCTCCAGTTTCTTTCCATTTCCCTGTAAATAATGTAATTTTGTTCTTCTTTATGGCTGCGTAAAATTCCATTATGTACATATCCCATAGTTTCGTATGTTTGTTTGTTTCTAATCAAAGCATTAAACCTTCTTCAGCCATCTTACTTTCTTTGGAGCATCTTTTCTCTGCTTTCTTTTCCTCCCTTGAAATTTGGTGTACAATTTACCAAATGCAGACATCAATATCCACAAAGCTAACAATGGACACTAAAATAAACAATACAATTCCTAATTGGATAGCATGTATTTGTTAAAAATTTATAAGTTACATTAACTAAAAGGTATTTGGATCCATTTTTTTTAACTTATGAGCATTCTTTTATATAAGCCAGTTTTGGTACCATGTAGACAATAGACAGACAATACATTTATGGGAATAAACATACATAAAAATAGATAGCAAACACATATCTTATAGCTTGTAACAGGCCTAAGGGATTATCAGAAGGAATTTTGTCCTTAATCTTGTATTTTAGGTATCATATATACATACATATATAATATAATATATACATATGTAACATATAATATGTATATATATTTTCCTGGTAGATACTCAACCTCTGCCTAGAGGTGTCTTGCATCTACCAGCTGGTATAACTGACGGTGTGTGTTCCCACCTGAGTATCAACCTCTCATTTTCCTGGGAGTTTCTTGAACTCGGATGCCGCTTTTCCCTCCAGCCAGGCCCCTCGCGGGGAAGCCATAACCTTTGGGGTCTGCATTTGTTAGGCGTCCTCAGACACCCCCACTATTTCCACACAATCCTCACCTGGGATATCCCGACCACCAAGGAAATACTTGGTCACCTCCTGTGACACTTTTCTTCCCTTGGCCTGCATGCAGGGTTGCCTGGCCACCAATGGCAAGCAAGGGCACCTCCCCCACAGTTGCCAGTCTGCTTTCTGCTCAGGGTCCATTGTCAGCCAGCGAATGGCAGTATTTTCTGTCTTGGGGCTGCCAGCAACTTGGCAACAGGATGCGTCTCCCCAGGAAGGAACGTCAGCGACCCTCTGGTGATGATCTGTTTCCCCGTACAGGGCCACCAAATTGTCAGAAGTAAATTTCTATGGTGTCATAAAAAAAGACACATATTTGAAAGCAGCTTGGCAAGGTGAATTTTACTTTTTGCAAAAAGGGATCTTGCCACCAGTGAGTCAGGCGTGCAGGAACAGCATGGTGGGAAACTGCTGGGCATTTTATTTTGAGCAGGGCCTTCCATGCTGTGCTCCTATTGGTGAGAACATAGCCTCACAATCTTCACACCATTGGCTGAAGGGAATGCCGTGGGAGGGGTTGGTACTCACAATTTCCAGGAAATGCTCTCTTTACAAAAATACAAGCGCACATAAGGTTACACAATGACAGTTTTACAACATGGAGCCCAAGTCAAGCTATTCCTTTGATAGAAAAGACCAAATTATATTCTCACCCTTCCTTCTTTCCTTGCTCTGTTCTTCCCTTCCTCCCTTCCTTCCTTGTGGCACTAGGGATTGAACCCAGGGGCATTCTACCTCCAGGCTACATGCCCAGCCCTTTTAATTTATTTCTGTTTGTTTTTAAAACAGGGTCTCCCTAGGTTGTTCACAGTCTTGCTACATTGCCAAGGCTATCCTCAAACCTGCGATCCTCCTGTTTCAGCCTTCCAAGTACTGGGATTACAGGCGTACGCCACCATGTCCAGCTTATTGTATTTTTTAAATTTTGAAGCAGGGTCTTGCTAGGTTGTTGGGGGGTCTCACTAGTTTGCTGAGGCTGGCCTCAAACCTACTATCCTCGTGTCTAAGCCCCCCAAGTATTGGGATTACAGGTGTGCAGCACCATGCCCAGATATTTGTTTTTTGTTTTATTTATTTATTTATTTATTTATTTTATTTTATTTTATTTTTGCGGTACTGGGGATGGAACTCAGGAGCATTCTACCTCCAAGCTACACCCCCAGCCCTATTTTTTATTCTTTATTTTGAAACAGGGTCTCACTGAGTTGCAGAGGGCCTCACTAAGTAGCTGAGGCTGGCTGTGAACCTGGATCCTCTGGTCTCAGCCTCCCAAGTACTGGGATTACAAGTGTGTGCCACCACGCCCAGCTTTGGGTTTTGTTTTAAAGCTTTCTGTGAATATAAACATCTCTCTTTTCCAATTTCAATTTCAGTAAAAAGAGTTAAAATCAAACCCTGGATATTTTAATTTTAGTACATTTTATCTGCCAGGAATTTCCAATGATATTGTTAGTTCTGAGATGTCCTGCAAGGTACTTAAGGTAGAATTTTTTTTAAAGTTTCTGCACTTGCAGATTATTTTAGCTGTTGTTGCTTGCCATGCATGGCAGAACCTGCCAGAATCCTGCTAAGCCTGTGACAAGTGAGAGCAGCTGTACATTTAAACCGTGAGGCTAACAGTCTAACACTGTATGAGAAGTATTGAAAATAGAGTAATGGAAAGCCAGTAATTACTTCACATTCTGTAAATCAACAATAATTCATAAGCATTTTATTGAATAACATTAATATATCTTACTCGGCTTTGAATGCCAGCTCACCCCAAGGGCTACTGCTCAGTGGGTAAACAAAAAGCAGTTTTGAATTAGTACATTGTTCTAGGCTTCATGATAGGACTTCAAATGCTCTGTGATCACTACTTCAATAACCTCATAATGATCACAGTGCCTGCGGTTCTGCACTCCACAAAAGGACCTGAGTGAAATTTCTACAACACAGTCCAAGTCTTGTCACTCCTCTGATTAAATTTTTTTTCTAGCGGTTCCTACTTCGTGTAGGATACAGTCCAATTGGTAAACATTCCACACTAAAACCTACAAAACCCAGCCTCGGATAAGATGCTGGTGCAATCCCCCAGTGCTTCTTACTTACACCCTCTGCCAAGGTACCCATGCTTTTCCACAGGGCTAATATCCCCTTCTCCTGTTTCCTTCCAAGTAGGTCCCTTTGCTAAAATGTTCTTCACTCCCCTCTGGAAAAACACATTGACTCCTTCCAGATCCTCCACCATCCTGTGTCCTCTGAAACCTTTTCCTGATCATTTTCTCATCCTGTCGACAGAGCTGAATATGTTCTTCTCTTCCTGCAGCCTCTTTTGTATACCTCTATTTCAGTTTTTATAATATATTGTAATTATTTTCCTCTTTCCTCCTAATCTCCAAATGTACAACAATACACTAAATTATAAGCTGTACACAGTCTAACTTAAAAATATATAGAGAAAATAGTGGTTAAAATCAAGGTACTTGTGTGACATCAGTCATATAACTTTATGCTTCTAATTTATCATGGAAACATGCAGATGATAATTCTATTGCCTCCTTGTGGGGTTTATTGAGAGGATTAACTGGGATTGTGCATGCAAAGGACTTAGGACCTGCCACAGAGAAACCCATGTAGCTGTCATAATCTTGGTTATCTCCAGTCTGAGCAAATTTAAGCTACCCTATAGTTAATGAATGTTTGTTGATAAGCAGATTCCCAATGTTCTAGTTAGATATAAAATGTCCCCTAAAGAGCTCACTTAATGTTTGGAGTTAATGTAATTGAGTCATGAGGGTTGTAATCCCAGAAGTGGATAAATTCATTGTAATGGATTTACCTGGGTGGTACCTGGTAGGCTGGTAGAGTATGGCTGGAGGTGGTTCCCTGGGGTGGGGGGGCTTGGGGATTATATAAAGGGTTCCTCATCCCTCTGCTTTCTCTTGCTTCTGGCCTCCATGATGTGAACACAGCTCATGTGCTCTCCTCCGCCATGCCCTGAGATCCGAGGTCCTCAGCTTCACATTGACTGAGCAGGAAACCATATGAAAATAAATCTTCTTTAAGTTATATGGTCAGATCTTTAGATTATGGCTGCAAGAATGTTGAGAGGTACACCCAATAAATATTTATTCTGTAATCTTATTGAATCAAGTGAAAGTTTTGAATGAGAAAATATTAAAAATCTGTTGTGTTTTAATAGCTGACAAATTTTGAGTTGATTCTTAATTTTAGGAGTTTTCATGTTTTTTATCTACTAGTACAATTGCTCAACATTTAAAGGATTGTTTGGATTTAAAAATTGTAAATACTCATATCACCATTGCTCATCAACTAAGATATGATACTACATTTGCTTTCTTAAGATATTTTATTGATACACTATAGTTATACATAATAGTGGGATTCATTGTTACCTAGTTGTACAAAAGGGGAGACACTTGGAAATGAAAAAGACCAAATTATGTTATGATGCTAATATTTGATAGAGTTAGGTGGGCATAGATATTCAGACTAGCAATGACCTTTAATAATTGTTCAAGTATAATTTTAAGCTTTATCATATTCAGAGAAAGCAGCCATGTTAAGTGAAAGTCATTTAAGTATGATTAGGATTGAATAACTGGGCCGAAACACCATTTTCCCAGTTGCAGTAAAACCTAGAATCTATGAGTCTCCTCATCAAATGAGAGGAACACAAACTTAAGAGATCATTGCTTTCTGATGTGTAAATGAGACCAGATTGGTAAAAGTCCAAGGAGCATTGGCTGGCATATAATAAATGCTCAATACATTCTAGCTTTAGGTTTAGCTGAATTCTTCACGGGATTCATATTGAATAGAAAAGCAAAAACCTTCCCAAAGTCTCAACTACTTTTATAATTTTTTTCCAAGGTGGCATATGTAGAATACTTGTCAGAAATTATGGCAACATTGGCAAACCTTTGGGTTTACCTAATATGGATAGGCTTCTCACACCTTTTCTCGAGTATAAGATGTTGCAGCCAATATACTGTAAGAGAATTCTTAGATCTCAAAAAGATGCTGCTTATCATTTTGTCCAGTCCCTTTATTTTATAACAATGATTTGATGTCTACTCTCCACTAATTGAATGGAATCAATAAAAAAAGTCTCTCATATCACCACACATATCTATCAAACCACTGGACCTCATGACGAGACAAGTCACAAAATAATCACCAGGACATTGTCCCCTTGCTGAAGAGATACACTGATATGATTTCTCAATACTTCATTGTTCTCAGGCCTGGTGGAGAGGGTAAAGGAACTGTGCCCACAAATCTAAAATAGGCAATCAGAAATACTCTGTGATCTTTTTACCTTCCTCTACTGTGTGTCACATTCCTCAGACCTACTATTTCCAAATTTCTCATCTCTTCAAACTGCCAAAATCCCCTCATCAGCTCACTGCCTTACTCCAAAGTTCCATAGGAAGAACATTAATAATAATAAATTATCTCTTTGATATTACCGGCACCAAATTTATGAACCTACCAGCATTGATAGCCGTTTTTCTGCCTTCCTCCTTCTTGTAGGCACCAAAGTGCATGCATCAATCAAAAAAGCAGGCCTCCCAGGCTCCTTCTTCCATCCTCAGGGACCTGGTTCCTACAATTTTACCCTTTCTCTCCATCATTATTGATTTTTCTATCTCTACTAAATCATTTCTATCAAAACATAAATGAGTTTAAATTTCTTCTAACTAATAACAAACCAAAACAAACTGAAAAACACGCTTGACTAACTTCTCTACTCTCCTTCCTAGCAAAAATTCACAAGAGGTACTTGTGCTTTCTAACTCCATTTCAATTATTAACCTACACCATATAAACTATACTAAAAATCTAATAGTATTTCTATACTGTAATGCTAATTAATTTCCACTATAGGTAATCTATATGATAATTTTAAGATTTTAAATAAATCTATTATTTATTAGATATTTATAAAAAGATGGTGCTATAATCTGAAGAACTCAAAATTTTGCGGTACCGGGGATTGAACCCAGGGGCGTTCTACCTCCGCGCTACACCCCCGGCCCTATTTTTTTATGCTTTATTTTATATGTAGAGAGAGAGAGAGAGAGACAGGGAGAGAGAGAGAGAGAGAGAGAGAGAGAGAGAGAGTGCTGAGGCTGGCCGCGAACCCTGATCCTCCGGTCTCTGCCTCCCAAAGTACTGGGATTACAAGCGTGCACCACCATGCCCGGCAATTTTTTATACTTTATCTTGAAACCAGGTCTCACAAAGTTGCGGAGGGCCTCACTAAGTAGAGAGAGAGAGAGAGACAGAGAGAGA
>PVJS01020546.1:0-32473 GCA_004027185.1 Glis glis | reverse complement strand
TTTTTTTTTTTTTTTTTTTTTTTTTTTTTTTTTTTTTTTTTTTTTTTTTTTTTTTGCGGTACCGGGGATTGAACGCAGGGGCGTTCTACCTCCGTGCTACGCCCCCGGCCCTATTTTTTTTATGCTTTATTTTGAAACCGGGTCTCACGAAGTTGCAGAGGGCCTCACTAAGGAGAGAGAGAGAGAGAGAGAGAGAGAGAGAGACAGGGAGAGCGAGAGCTGAGGCTGGCTGCGAACCCGGATCCTCCGGTCTCCGCCTCCCAAAGTACTGGGATTACAAGCGTGCGCCACCACGCCCGGCTACTATTTTCTTGATTCTATAATTTGGCTATTGTGAATCGTGCTGCTACAAACATTCCTATGCATATGTCACTATTGTATACTGAAGTTAGTTCTTTAGGAAAGATAGCAAGGAGTAGTATAGCTGGGTCATATGGTTATTTCAATCCTAGTTTTTTGAGGAACCTCCAAACTGATTCCCATAATGGTTGTCATTTATAATTCTGCCAATAGTGAATAAGAGTTCCTATCCCTCCTCATCCTTGCCAGCATTTTTATTGTTTGTATTTGTGATTGTTGTCATCCTAACTGGAATTAAGTGGACTCTCAGTGTAGTTTTAATTTGGTTTATATGATTGTTAGTGATGTTGAATTGTTTCCATATATTTATTATACATTTGTATTTATTCTTGTGAGAAGCATCTATTCATTTCAATTGCCCATTTTTTATTGGGTTATTATTTTTAGTGCTAAGTTTTTTAGTTCTTCATATGTTCTAGACATTAGTCCAGTATCACAGGAGTCACTGAAAAAAAAAATTTCTTCCATTCTGTAGACTCTTTCCTTAGGTTACTGACTTTTTGTTTACTGCAGATAATTTTTTTTTAATTTGATGCTATCACATTTATTGATTCTTGGTTTTATTTCCTGAGTGCTGGGGATCTTTTTGAGAATGTCTCTGCCAGTTCCTTTAGAGTGGAGAGTGGTCTTATGGTTTCTTTTAGTTATTTCTAGTTTCTGATCTAATTTATAAGTCTTTGATCCATCATGAGTTGACCTCTGTGCAGAGTGGGAGAGAGTCATCTAATTTCAGTCAAAATGAACTTACAAAATTAAATAGTTTTTCTATATACCAACCATGAATACACTAAAAAAGAAATGTGAAAAACAATTCCATTCAAAATAGCCTCAAAAATAATAAAATACTTAGGTGTAAATCTAACCAAAGAAGTGAAATGAGGGAGCAAGCTAGCACCTTTTCACAACCGCTGAACACCTGTGTATGTGTCCATGGTAGCTAGTGATACATGGAGCCAGGACTCATTTCTGACTGCTGGTAATATATGTACCGGTGATAGCTGCAGCATGTATTGCTGCCTGCCTGTGACTTCCCTGCCAAAGGGAAAGTGTCCTTAGTCTATCTGTGTTTAGTTTTTCCAGGACAGTGGCCAGTAAGGGAATGAAACATGGTGTCATTGTATTTCCAGCATTTGGACCAATAAAATTTGTTCTCTTTTTCTAGAGGGTTTGAAAATCTCCATGCAGCTCTATCGGCTAAAGATTGTTCATGAGTGTTTTATTGGGCTGATCATTGTCTCCAAATTTTTAGGGTGCTCAGATAAAAGAATGGATAGTTGTTCCCAACAAAGCAATGCATACAAAATTACACATTGACCTGAACCCTGAGTCTCAGCAACCTTTGTTGTCTTTGAGTAAAGACTCAAAAAAATGATATCCCACAATATTATTTTCCTACATACCAATTTAGAAGCCCATTTAATAGACCCAAATGTTATTTTAGATTCTAAGAAACCAAGAGCATTTTAAAGCATTACAGTTTTTATTTACCCAATTAAATTTAATAATTAAATTATAGATTACCCCTGAAAATCAAGGTATCAGATAAATGTCATTAGTGTCTTAAAACATCTTTCTTGACAGAAGAAATTTTAAAAGCAGTGAAAATTGTATTTTAAAACATCCTCCAGATGTAAACATAATCTTTATTGTCTACCTAGGAAAAAGACATGTGTTAATAATTTTAAGGGCTTTTTTTACTTTAATCTCATGAACAGATCTTAAATTTACTCAGTTGTTATATTTATTTAAGTCGGGTGAACTAAGGGAGATTTTATTTTCTTTTAATTCATGAGTGGTCATTTATTAATATGGCAATTTTTGAATACCATGCAGACAATATACAGACACATTATATATATATATATATATGGCACAACTAACACCATCAGTATAGGGGACAAGACAGTTACAGATATTTATTGCACAGAGTGAAACCAGATTTAGAGTTTCCAGAAACCAAAACATATTTTGTCACAGATTTTATTGTAAGACACAGACATGGGTAAAACCTATAGAGTTGGCCATGCTTAGGCAGTCTGCCAGTCATCAGTGACACTGAATCAAATTTATTCAGGTGGCCACTTTGTCTCCCCATGGAAAGCAAACACACCAATCACCAACATTGTTCATCCTCTTTATTAGAATATCAAAGGGAGAATTAACCCTTGAATAGCTGCTGAGTAAAGATATCAGGAGAGAAAAAACCAAAAACATAGAGACCCAGAAAGCCTCTAGTTAGACTAAACAAAAATAAATCAGAACAGAAAATATATGCATGCAAGCCCAGGTGAATTTGTAAAAAAAAAAAAGACACATGAGCTCAAAAAAGGAAATGGCCATAGCTATTGTATAAAAATTTATTGTCTGCTGTAAATTTGCATAGGTGCTTGCTTAAGAAGACTCTTTTTTTTCCTTGCCACAGAGGGGTTAGAATACAGAGCCTTAGAATCCTAGAATTGACTTTCAGAATGTAAGAGAACAAACCACAAGAGAAAATAAAATTATCTTACAGGCCTTTACAAGAAACATTTAAGCAGAATTTATCTACCCCAGGCAGAAATTCATTATGAGTTTGACCAGAAGCCTCAGGGGCATAGGTGTGCGATGGTGTCAATCACACCATAGAATGGGGTAGTTTACCCCTCCTAGAGTCAGCATGTAGATGGTTCCAAAGGGGTAGCCTTAAAGCAGACACATTCCTACTCATGCATATTAAATTTGGGGTGGTGGGGAGCTTTTCTTTGCTCACTTTCCCACCACACCATGTGGGGTGGGAGTCTAAAATACCCCCCATGTTCAAAAATTGTCCAATGGTAGTGATCCCAAATTTTTAGAGAATACAGGGGAACAAAGCAGCTATTCTTTCCCTCAGTTCTAACTAGCTCTCTAATCAAGATAAACTGAGCTTAGAAAACATGCTGCTATAGCCGTCCACACATATGCGAGTTAGCTAAGTTAGATGGCTTTCTGACTGCAACTGGGACCAGAGCTGGGGTCCCAGTCCAGTGATTGATAGTGACCTATACATGATCTGACCCCTCGCAAGGCTCACCTGCATGCCTGCCACAGAGAAAACCCTTTTTCTCCTGGCACTGTGGACTGCCCGGTCAAATTCCTCTGTGTGTGTGTGTGTGTGTGTGTGTGTGTGTGTGTGTGTGTGTGTGTGTTTGCCTCAGTTTTCATGGCACCACACACAAGGAATTAGGGTGGGTCATAACCTTATGCCAACTGCTCCCTTGCCTCTGTGGTATCACTGCATCAGTCAGTGGGGCAATGGTTTTGCCCTCCACATATGGGTGGTTTGGTGCTCCCAGTATCATGGAATCATGTAATCCCAGTGCCACCCACGAGCTTTAAGCCAGACTAAATCTCAATGCCAACATCAGTTGCTGCTTCAATGACGGCAGCAGTGATGGCTTCCTCCTGTGTCAACTTGCTCTGTTTCCCCTCCTATGTATGTGGGTACCCCAGCTGCTGTGCTTTGCAGGATTTTATTTTGAGAGATACAGACAAAGAATAACTATAAACCACATGGAATCAAACCGCTTAATCTGAGCCTGTTAGAACATGTGGCAGAAGCTCCAGAAGTAAAAGTTGTTTGTTTGTTTGCTTTTCACTTACCCTTTTATCTTTCCTGGCCAATGAACCATGACTGAAATGGGGGTGGCTCCTCTTATAGGGTTCTTGTCCAGTGGATTTCAATAAATGAAGTCAAAGGACTAGCTAAGGATTTAGAAATATGAAAGTTTATTTTGAATCAGGGAAAACTGAAAACTAACAGCCCCCACATGGGGGGAATGTCCCTGAAAGAGAGTAACCACTGGAGCTCTTGGGAGGTGGGCTTTTAAACCTTACTGAGGTTCCCCATCTGCTCTTTATGATTGGTCAGAATTGGGTTTGGTGGAACCAATGTTTTTTGCACAATTTCAATCCTTAATTTGAATTATTATCTTGCAGGCTGGTGGTCCTTGATCTCCTGGTGCCCACTGGTCTCTCTCCTCCCTGCTCACCTCCCCTCACCTCACAGAAGGCAATGCAGATGGCCTTTTAAATTCCTCCTGTTCCCATGTTCTCTATCCTGTCTCAGAAATAAAAGACTTCTACAACAAAAAGTACACAACACTGAAGAAAAAGTGAAGGTCTTCAGGAAAGACCACTCATGTTCTTGGATGGGTATGTTCTTGGATGGGAAGAATAAACATCATCAAAATGGTCATGTTACAAAACACAAAAGCATTCTTCACAGAACAAAAAATAGTCTAAAACTCATATGGAAGAGCAAAAGACCCAGTATAGCCAAAGCAATTCTAAGCAATAGAGCCATGTTGGAGATATCACAATCTCTACTTCAAATTGTACTACAGAGCTATAGTAACAAAAAAATATGATATTGATACAAAAGCAGACACATAAACCAATGGGATATAATAGAAGATACAGAAACAAATCTTAACATGTATAGACAGTTGACTTTTGATACAGGATCCAAAAACATACACTAGAGAAAAGACAGACTTTTCAACAACTAGTGCTGGTTTTGTACATCTGGCATACCTAACACATACAAAAGTAAGAGTGTCTTGCAGACACTTGTATTCTTTGAAACTTAGGATAAATGTTCATGAACATATCTTTGTAAATCATCAATATTATTAAAAGCATTAGAGTAGATGAAGTCAATTAGGCATAAGGATATTAATTAGGAATAAAATTATCTGAGATACAACCATGATATGTTTTCCCTCATTGATAGATTTTATAGAAAGCAAAGGATCTGACTGGACATTTCTCATAGGAAGAGATATAGATGCCAATAGATATATTCTCAGTATGTTTTATCATCAGGGAAGTACAACCTAAAGCTATAATTAGATATCACTTCACACCTATTAGAATATCTCTTATCAAAAAGGTGGATGATAACAAGTGTTGATGAGGATATGGAGAAAAACGAGCTCTTGTACATTGGTTGGTGGCAATGTACATTAGCAGATATTTTACAAAATAATATGCAGGTATCTCAAAAACTTAAAAATAGATTCATTCTTGGATCCAGAAATCCTGCTTTGGATATGTATTTAAAGTAATTGAAATTTGCTTGTTGAAGATATATCTGTATTACCATGTTTATTTAACCATTAATTATAATAATCAATATATGAAAGCAATCTAAGTGTCCATCAGTTGAGGAATGGATGAAGAAAATGTAGCATATACACAGAAAAAAATACTATATAGAGACTGAAAAGTAGGGTGTTCTGTCATTCACAACAACCTGATTGAAAGTAGAGGATGATCTGCTAAATGATAGAAACCAGGCACTGAAAGGCAAATATTATATCATCTCACTTATATATGGAATTTTGAAAAGTTAATATCATAAAAACAGAGAATAGAAACATGGATGCCAGAGGTTTGAGGGAGGAGGAAGAATGGGAAGGGTATAAAGATTCCGTTAAACAAAAGGAATAAGTTCTATGACCTTGCACTGCATAGTAACCATAGTTAATAATAATATATTGTATATTTAAAATTTTATAAAATAATAGAATTTTAATTTTTACCACAAAAATTATAAGTTGGTGAGGTGATAGAAATGTTAATTGGCTCGATCAAAACTTTCCATCATTGTATACACAGATCAAAAATTTGATCCCATAAATATATATATATATATATATGTGTGTGTTAAGAATCACTTGAAATAATTTGTACTAGAATAAGCCTAGTATTTTTTTATCAAGCTCTAATTGAGCTCTAGTCTTAAATATATGGCACTGCAATTTGGCTGAAATACACACACATTTTTTTTTTTTGATGCCGTGTACCAGGGATTGAACTCAGGGGTGTTCTACCTCCGTGCTACACCCCCGGCCCTATTTTTTATCCTTTATTTTGAAAGCGGGTCTCACGAAGTTGCAGAGGGCCTCACTAAGGAGAGAGAGAGAGAGAGAGAGTGAGCTGGAGAGCTGAGGCTGGCCATGAACCCGGATCCTCCGGTCTCTGCCTCCCAAAGTACTGGGATCACAAGCATGTGCCACCATGCCCAGCTTTGTTTTTTACCTTCACAAAATCAGGCTGCTATTGGAGGTATAATTTCACAATACCAGAAATATGGACTGTGCTAATGTGTACATATTTTGTTTGATGTTTCTGATAGGTGACTATTTCTGTTTTTGTTACAAAAAGAAGGAGAACAATTTCAATATGAAGAATCTAGATATTAGTGGTGAGAAAAGACACCAATATTTTGCAACCATAAATAGTTAAATTACAAATTCATATCAAAATTAAAATTCAAAAATAAAAGTAGGGCCTTAAATATTGTGATATGAAAAGACTTTAGAGGAAGAAACAGTGATACTTTTAATAAGCTCAGTAAGATGTGATAGGTGTAGAAGTGGAGACAGTAACAGATGGTGATATATCATGAAAGGGAAAAAAGAGAAGAGAATACATAAAGGTATATATGTTCTAGATGGCAGCTTAGAAGGGCCTTTGCTTGTATATATTTTTTAATTATTCTATACAGGGAAGAATATTGTTAAAATACAGAAAAATACAAAGTGTATGAAATTATGAGTAAATGAGTTGAGAATATGTAAAAAAAAAAATAAATGGAATGTATCTCCCATACAAAATAAGTGAAAAAGAGCATGACAGTCTGGCTGGCATTATTTGGAAGACAAAATTTTAGTGTTTGTTGTTGACCTAATACTTTTTATTAGACTATATCACAGGAGACTTTTTTGCTGTGAATGAGGAAGAAAGTGGTGTTTCCAAGTTCTTTACATACTGAAATTGATATCAAAATTGAAATGGAAAGACGAGTAGAATAGGGAAATTTTGCAGTATTTCAAATCATTTTTCAGTGACAATTTATGGTCAGTAACTGTGAATTTATAAAAACAAATTCATATCAACACTGCTCAAAATTCTGCAAGGTTAGTGAAGACAAATAGTCTTACAGCATTTTCTAGATTATGTAGATAAAAATTCTAAATAAGAATACTGCACATTTTAGGATACTGCTAACAAGTGATAAAATCAGAATAATCTGGAATTTAAGATAAGAAAAATAAAAAGCAGTAATATGACTGATAAGAACATATAAGGGAACAACAAACTTCAGATGTAGATCAACCCAAGGAATAATGTACGTGAGAGTATTTGAATGAACAAAGTAAATGTACATGAGTGTATTTGAGTGAACAGTCTAAACAAAGAGCAAACAAAACACTCTTTTGTTCTTGTTCCTGTCATTGTATTTTTGTTTTGCTATTATTTCTATTTCACTTTTGTTATTTCTCTTGTTGTCCTACTTTCTGTGCAAAGTTTTGAGAAAAGTATAGCACTCTTCCTAATGGCAAAGGTAGTTCTACAAAAACAGAATTTTCTATTATGGTGTTTTATTATGTGTCATCTTTAGAAATGTCTAGTATTATGTGTGAATCTTTATAAATACTGGGTAGAGGTAGAATATATGTATTTCAAATTCAGTAGTGACCTACAAAGCAAAAATTAAATATGAAAACTTGTCTATAATTTTTATGGATGAAACTGATTGACCAACACCTGGCAGTTTCTGGTCAACATGATGTTTGTGGGTTGATTTCTATTTCAGGTAGTCTAAGTTATGAAAGTTAAAAAAGAACAAGAAAAGTAACATATTTAAGTATCAATGGAAGTAGGAAATAAGAGAATAGGAACCTACTGGCTATGAAGTAGTGGTGGAAAGAAAAACCATGTTATGACTCAGTGAACTGTATCAGGTATCCAGTGGTCACATGATCTGGGGTATGCAGCCTTATTGTTATTGTATCATATTTGGAGAGAAAGGTTTGATAAATCAGGAATCTTCCAAAGAAGGGGGAAAGGTATGGCTCTTGCTATATTCCCTAGTCTAATTTTTAACATTGTGGTTGTACTGGCTTTCCAATTATCAGTAATCCAGTTGCACTGATTATTATTTTATTGAGCTATAACTTTAGAGACACTACATGGAATGGATCCACCACCTGAAGTATTTTTATGATATAGACCATTCTTTTTGATCTCCTATCTATCCTAGAATTAGCTAGATTAGTTAACTAACAGTTGTTATAAGATTTTTTCCAGACATTACAATTTAAGTTTTAAAATATCAACCAATATTTTTTTTTCAGAAACATAAACAGAGGTTTATTTAGGAAAGTAGAAAATACATATTCAAGGGAGAATGCAGGCAATCTTATTAGAGTGAGACTTTGGTGTCTCACAGTTTTTATTTTATAGTAGTCCCCCATGAGCCAAGCCTATCATCAGAGTTGCTAAGTTGACATTTACAAGTCAGGTTATTTGGTCAACAAACCCATTAATTTGCTCTCCAATAGTATTGCAATTGCAGTGAGCATCTACATAAACAATTAATATGGTAGTACATAAAATAGTAGTACATTGGCTTCCAGTTTAAAATGCTAATCAATGGATGGTCCAGGGTGATGATATAGAAAAAAAATATTGCAGCAATATATGTGGGTTATTTTACAATGTATCAATGGATATTTCTATGAGAAGTTGGGGAAATGTCTATTCTATAGACCCTAAGCTCTATGGGACTAGAGAATTGTCTATTGTGGTCATCTCTGCATTACCAGGATATGTCTAAGACGTATTAGGAATCTATAAATATTTAAAAAAGAAGAGATTAGGCAAGGAGAATAGAGAAATACAGAAAGACAGGAAGGAAGGGATAAATGAAAAGATATAGGGAAGAGAAGGGAATTGAGGGAAAAGGAAAGAAAATGAAGGGTAGTGAAGAGGTCTGTCCTTTAAGAATACATTGCCCTTTTGTGTTTTAGATCAATTGTTCTGTTCTGTTTAAAACTATCTCCTTCCCTTTTTTTGGTATGTAACATAGTCCTCATATTCCCTCCTTACATCTTGGTGGCAAACCTGTCTTATTTAACTTTTTTTATCTCCACAAGAACCAGAAATACTATTTTGTATGAAATAATTTTTCAATTAAATGCACGAGGCTATGTTTTTAAAGTTATTCATTTTATATACATTATTTTGGAGTATAAGAGAAATCACAGATTCTTAAAATTTAGGGAGTTGTAGCTGGCTGTGGTGGCATAGACATGTAATAACAATACTTGGGAGGCTGAGATGGGGGAATTCAGATTCAAGGCCAGCCTCAACAACTTAGCAAGACTCCATTTCAAAATTTAAAAAATAAATAAATTAATTAAAAGAACTGGCTCAGTGATAGAATGCCCCTGGTTTCAATTCCCAGTATTGAAAAAAAAAGAAGAAAGAATGAAAGAAAGGAAGGAAGAAAGGAAGAAAGGAAGGAAGGAAGGAAGGAAGGAAAGAAAAGAAGTTGTTATTTAAGGATAGAAATTCAACTGTGCTTAAGATATCTAGAATTTTATGTCATCACCCATTTCCCTTTCTTATTCATAGCAATATTATTTTTAAATATTCCACAGAAAACTTTTTCCTTTCTAGATTGCTTCCATAGTTTCCATATATTATTGGATAAAACTTTTTGAAAGTTATTTCAGTCTAAATAAAATACTATATAATTTACACTTGAGGGGGTCTTTATTTGATTATATTTTTGTTTCAGTAAATGCAATCATTTGTCATGAAAACAAAGCATTTAAATTATTTGTTCAATCATTTTTGACAAAATATTTATTGAGATTCAATATGTGTCAGTAACATACTGAGAAATTAACACAACAGGAATGAAAATATAGATTTATTCTTAGGACTAATGGGCTTAGAGTCCAGCAGAGAAACAGAATGTTAATTATGCAAGTTCAATTAAGTATTATGTTTATAGCATGAAAAGTGTTCTTCAGCCCTTTGAAGTAATCTATAAATTTTGATAAAACAAACATATTTCTATTATATAGAGTTATATGGATAAACTATTTTTTTAATCTTCTGGGAGATAATACCAACTATTTCTTTCTAGGAAGTTAGTGTTCTCTCAAGGGAGATTTTCTTAAAAACTAAAAAACATATATTTTACTCTTCAATGAAAAAAAATTCTGCTTTCACAAAATTCATTAACAACATAGCCTTCATATATGAAGCTTTATAATACTGAAGTGCATAAAACTGTGAAGAGAGTGTTTACTTAAATTCTTCATTGCCACCAAATTATTGAAGTTGCTAAGTTTTTTGGACATGTGAACAAAGATGTGAAGGTTCTCTGCTCAGTTGATGTTCACATCATCAACCCAGGATCAACTCTAAATATGTGCTCTTAGTCTGTTAAGTACTGGACTGGGTCAGGAAGTTACACACTCTAGAATTATTCATGGAAAAATTGCCTGAATACATTAAATATCAAATAATTCAGATAAACATTCATTAAACTTTTGCTTATATTGCCCTTGCGTGGCTTATAATGGCCTTATGAATCTATGAGGTGGTCCTCCTGGAAGACTTCTGAAAAGTATTTACAGTTTTTTTATCATTGTTTATTTTTTCCTTTAGAATTATTGTATTGAATCATAAATGTACAACAGCTTCTTAACTCTACACACGCACTTAAATTATTTAAAGGAAAAACATTATGTCTTATTACACCATGATCCTGGCCAATAGCTTTTTCAAAACATTGAGAAAAATCTTAAAAATGTTTCACATGTCACCTGAAATTTACAAATTTAACATTATCAAAGAAGGAATGCTTCTACACTCTTACAAGGACCACTAGAAAGAAACAATTAAAAACCTAAGAAACTGTCTCAAAGGTATTTTCTTTTACAACCCTTTCTCCACAGTAACGCAATGTTATTAACTAATCCAATCCATTCACAAAATGGCTCTCTGCATCTGCTCTGTTGTCTTCCACCATATCACTGCATATTTATGCATGGCTGAGATAAGAGTTTCCTTAACATTGTTATTTTGATAACCTGAAGCTGTTCTGTTACCTCTGGGATCTCATCCTCTCCTATTTATACAGTGAAGCCCAAGGTAATAGGAAGAAGCTCAGTATCGCCTCCTCCCACCATAACCCCCACTTCCTCCACTGACTCCTGGACAAGAGTTTCCTCCACCAAAGGGTCCACCCGTGTTCCTGCTATCATCAAAGTTTCCACTCTTCATTGGACCGTAGTTAGAAGGTTGCTGGTTATAATTCCCAAATCATTATAATTTCCACTTCCATAATTTCCTCCTCCATAGTTGTGATAACCACCTCCGTAGCCCGCACCCTGGTTGCTTTATCCAGGTCCTCCACCACCGTATCCTCCACTTCCTCCTCCATAACCAGGGCTACCTCCAAAATTGCCACGCCCAGGTCCTCCTCCATACCCATTATAGCCTTCGCCAAATCCACGTCCACTTCCATATCCATCAGAACCTCCTCTAAAGTTACTTCCTGGGCCTGGTCCGAAATTTCCACTGCCACCACGTGAATCCCCAAAACCAAAGTTGCTCCTCTTCCACTCCTAGAACTTTGGACTTCTTGCATTTCTTGTCTCGACAAAGCCTTTCTTCTGCATTGTGATCATTGATGGTGTGATATTTTTGAAATACAATTTTATCCACAGGATCATCAAAAGTAACAAAACCAAAGCTTTTCTTCCCAGAGTGCCTATCGGTAATTATCTCAATGGTATCAATTTTGCCATATTCTTCAAAGTAATCTCTAAGATGATGTTCCTCAATATCTTCCTTAATGCCACCCACAAACAACTTTTTCACAGTCCCATGAGCCCCTGGTTTTCCAGACTCGTCTCTTGCTATGGTGTGTTTTGGCTCAACCACTCTCCCATCAATTGAATGAGGTCTTGCAGCCATGACAGCATCCACCCCAGCCATGGATGAAAAAGTTACAAAACCAAATCCTGTCAATTTTTTGCTTGCAGGATTCCTCATAACCACATCGTCTGTAAGTTTTCCCTATTGCTCATAGTAGTTCCTCAGACTTCTTCTGTGGTTTCAAAGCTTAAGCCACCAATAAAGAGCTTAGGGAACTGTTCCTTTTCTCTCTCCACCGCGGACTCAGTCGCTTCAGCCCGATTTCCCGCAGCCAAGTGAGAGGAACCCGACTGTCCTGGCGCTGCAGTGAGAAGTGCTAAGGGCACCTCCCCACGGGACCCGGCGCTGCTGCTACTCCATCATAGTTCATTTTCAATCAAGTAGCCCACTGAAATAAATAATCCCTGTGGTTAACTGTTAGTTGTTTTTGTATATGATGGCCGGCAGTGCTGCAACCACCTTGATATAAGCCGGAAGATCAAGCTGAAACTGGTAAACACGGGAGTTCCTGAGAACATGGCTGATGTGCTGTTTGGAAATCTGCCTTAACATAGGGTTTCATTTTGGGGAACAATATCTTTATTATATTTTAAACTAGCTTGAATACACACACACACACACACACACACACACACACACGCACACATTTGTATGTGTTTTTGTATTCCCTCTTGCTTGTAGTCAACAGCATCCTAGTGTGCTTGTTAGATAACATTGTTCAAGATAATTCTTGGGAACACTATCTCTGGAGGTTCATTTTGTCACCATTTCATCCATGGAGCAATTATCAAGTTGTCCTTCTCTTGAAACCTAAGGATTAGAACAATGATTTATTTTTTTCAAAATTTCACTTTTTTTTTACTTGTTCTTTCATTTTCTGTATATTCTCTCTGAGTTCCTTCCTTAGGTCTTCTTTTAGATCATTGATTGGTATAATAGTCAAACCTTTTATTTCACCCTGGTATTTTCTATTCCTCTATTTATGTAAATTCCATTGGTGCAGGGTTGTGGTTGTTTATAGTTGGTTTGTTCACCGTTTGTCTCATGTTATCAATTTTATTGATATGTACCTTTTTCTGAAGTACAGCTTCCCTTCTTCCCTTCTAATTCCTTGGTGCTTATTAATATAGCAAGATGTAGTATCTCTTAGCTGAGTTTGCAATGTAGCTCAGCAGTAAAAAAAAAATATCCATCACATGAACTTGAATTTTTTAACCTAGATTCCAATATCTCACAGAAAAAGGAAAGTAAATAACAACTATAGCAATGAAAAATATGCAGCATTAAAATGTACATCAGGTAACTAGTATGCTTTCTACTATGGTAAAGTTTAGAATATTCAAGAAGAAAAGAGAGAAAGCAGAAGAGAGGTATCAAGTAGAGGCCATAAACGGGACGAAAAAATAGATTAAAACACAGAAAAAAAAAGAGAACATTGAAAAAAGAAAGCAAGGTCAAGATAATTTGGCTATTATTGGAAAAGAAATGATAGAAAGTGTAAGGAGGTAAACAAAACCAAAGGCAAACCACAAAAACCATCAGACTGACAAAGCACCCATTAATCCTCAAAAGCAAAACAAAGCCAAATAACAAAAGAATAATAGAAAACAAATACTAATGATAAAAAAGAACAATGACGATTGTCATGATGATTAAATAAGACTATTAAGCTGGGCATAGTGGCGCATGCTTGTAATCCCAGTACCTGGGAGGCTGAGACAGGAGAATCGCAGGTTCCACTCCAGTCTCAGCAATTTAGTGAGGCTCTCCGCAACTTAGTGAGACCCTGTTTCCAAATAAGAAATAAAATTGGGCTGGGGGTATAGCTCAAAGGTAGAATACCCCTGGGTTCAATCCCCAGTACCACCAAAATAAATAAATAAATAAATAAATAAATAAATAAATAAAGCTATTAATATGATATACAGGAAGAATATTCACATTAACTAACAATAGCAACTAATTGTTGAAGATGGATATCCTATGACTCAGGCATTTGACCACATGAGTTAACCTATCTAAAAAAAGTGGATGGATGTGATGGTACAAATTTATAAAGGCTTGAAACAATACTGTGTCTGTGAGACAAATCACAATGATTGTCTCCCACTGCAAGTGCCTAGCAGATAAAAAAAAAGTACCACTTGAATTTATTCCACATTATAGATCCCTTATAGGGATATAAAATTTATCAAATATATTTTCTAACACTTTGCTTGTATGACAATTTTAGACTATACATAGTTAGTGAATTTATTATATACATACATTTCTTGTCACAGGCCTTGGTAGAGTTCTATTTGAAGTAATTAAAATATTTTTGGGTAAAATCATTATTTAAATACCTTGATTCACCAATAAAAGAGAAATGATAAGTACAATGTGGAAACTTGGATAGGTTTTGAGGAGAGTAAAAATATATTTATGGGAAACTGGTGATATTTTAATTGTATTTGAAGTTTAATTAATACCTCTGCATTTTGAATTTGTCATTTCTATAACTTTTACTATGCTTGTTTACAAGGTTAATATTAGAAGAAATTGGGGTATAAATGAACATACTTTTGATTTAGCAAAAGTGTTGCTATACAGAAAGAAAAAACAATATGGTTGGTATAGTCCCTTAGTACAGATAAAGAAAGAAAATATATATGAAAAATTTAGAAGAAATGGTGCTCTGTGACTATATATTTTACCACTGTAAAGTTTTATCTATTTGAACAAACATGCATAGAAAAAAAAACACTAGTGTAGATGCAGATGTAATAGTAGATCCCCACATTGCTCAATTGGAATAAAAATAAAGAGTATAGAAAAAAAATTACCTTACTCAAAATAAGATCAGATTTTGCCTTGAAATTTCTTGCCTGATGACAGTATCTTTGTTTACCTAGGGTGTTATACAAAAAGAGATGGTCTATACTATATATTTTATGGTAAGGACTTTTGGTTATGGGTTACAGACTGTGGTCAGCCATGCGGAAGCTCAACCAAGTCTAGATGACCAAGTCACATTAATAAAATTCTGGGCACCAATGCTCAGGTGAGTTATACTTGTTGGCAGTCCCCCCAACCCCCATGTATTCTCATACATTGCTGCTGGGTGAAATTATTATTCTATTGGACGCCACAGGAAGAGGACAACAGGAAGCTCCCTGCTCCCATATTTCTCCTCTACTATGTGACTGTTCCACTGGCTGATCTTACTGTGCATAGTTTCAGGGTAATAATTAATAATCATAGGTGTAGGGACTTGAAGTGAGTTCCTTGTATACTTGTGGTAAATTAGTGAACCTGAGGGTGGTGGTGGGGACCTCTGAACTTAGAACTGATATCAGAAGTATGAGTGAAGCCAGGCGTGGTGGTGCACACTTGTAATCCCAGTTCTTGGGAGGCTGAGACAGAGGATTGTAGGTTCGCGGCCAGCCTCAGCTACCTAGTGAGGCCCTCCGCAATTTAGCAAGACCCTGTTTCAAAATAAAGAATAAAAAAAGAGAGAAGTATGAGTGATATTGGGTACTCACTAACATTGCAATACACCATGTAAAAGAAGCCACGTTTTGTAATATTTTTAAAATGTCATTTCATTTTAAAAATGGTCTTTACAAGTAATTAAGAGGAATTTAGTGAATGGATTTAGGTTTATGAATATTAAACCTATTAAAATAATGTAAAAATAATTACATTTGAAAACTAAATAATATACCCCAAAGTAATAGTTTAAGATAAAAAGAAAGAACAGCTATTTCTAAACTGGCAAGGTAACAACCTCAGAATACTCACTTTCCAATCAATCAACCAGACTATGTAAAAGTTGTCAAAAAATAAAATTTGTTTAAACTCTGGAAATTAACCAAAGTTCTGTCATCATCTGTGAGGCATTTATTCAAGGAAATATGGCCACATCTCAGAAAATACAGTGAAATTTATCATAGTTTAACTTCTGTTACTCATCTTCCTCTCCTGTGTCTAGGTAGCCTTGCAAACCCAATGCTTCATACCTGTGGTAGTTGTGAAAACCAGAGGTTTAGCAGCCACTATGTAGCCAGATGGGTTTGGTATGCACACAACTTCAGTCCTGAATGAACCTAACTGGCCACAGTTTGGAAAATTTAAACACATAGCTTATATGTATTTGAACTTGGAGCCCATTCAGTATGAACAGCCTTTTACCCAGAAAATATGTTGGGAGAAATGAATTAATATTGCATCTATCTGAGTTTGATATAACAATTGGGGAAAACAAGAGGATGGCCAAAGCACTTAAAAGGAAAGCTGGGGAAAGGGATGTTTGAAGAGTATTTTGCAAATCCCCTGCATACAGGAAATGTCTAAGAGAGCTTTAGTTTCTCATGCCTGGTAGCTCATGAAGTTCTTCTCAAGCAACCAAAATGAGAAGCTAAAACAGAGTTGTAAATTTCCAGAATGCTGAAAGCATGCTCAATTATACACAGGGAGCATCTCAGTGGAGACTAAGTGGCTTATATGGCCACTGCCCATTGGTCAGAATCTCCATATTATTGTATTTACAATATTTAGTTATACTGGGCATGGTGATACACACTTGTAATCCCAGTACGTTTGAGGCTCAGACAGGAGGATCACAGGTTTGTGGCCAGCCTCAGCAACTTAGGAAGGCCCTCTGCAGCTTGGTGAGACCCTGTTTGAGGCTCAGACAGGAGGATCACAGGTTTGTGGCCAGCCTCAGCAACTTAGGAAGGCCCTCTGCAGCTTGGTGAGACCCTGTTAAAAAAAAAAAAAATTGGGACTGGAGGTGTAGCTCAGAGGTAGACTGCTCCTGGGTTCAATCCACAGTACCAAAAAATATAAAATAAAATAAATATTAAAAACAGACAGGAAAAGAGAAAAGAAAGTATCATAACAAACAAAAATTGACAATGGAACTTGTCTGAGTAAACCCTTGTGTTAAATTTAGTAGACAAAATTTTTAAATTAGTTTTTTAAAGTTCAAAAACTTAAAGGAAATCATGTATAAAGAAGTAAAGTATAGGATAATGAGAAGGTCTCATTAAATATAAAATATCAATAAGAAGGCAAAATGTAAAAGAAAAAAAAGAATTCTGGCATTAACATTACTCCGGGCGTGGTGGTGCACGCTTGTTATCCCAGTACTTTGGGAGGCGGAGACTGGAGGATCCGGGTTCGCTCTCTCTCTCTCTCTCTCTCTCTCTCTCTCCTTAGTGAGGCCCTCTGCAACTTTGTGAGACCCCGTTTCAAAATAAAATATAAAAAAATAGATCCGGGGGCGTAGCGCAGAGGTAGAACGCCCCCGTGTTCAATCCCCGGTACCGCAGAAAAAAAAAAACCAAACAATTACAATAACTGAAAACAAAAATTCACTAGATTTGCTTAACACCAGATTTGTGCTAGCAGAGAAATAAATAACAAGTTGAAAGAGGCCAATTGAAATTATTCAATCAGAAGACAAGAAACAAAATACAGAGTTCTTGAGATCTGTGAGATACCAGCAATCATACCAAAATTCTCGTAATAGGAATCACAGAAAGTGAGCTGAGAAAGGCAGAAATAATAATTGAAGCAATGATGGTTGAAAACTTTCCAAATTTGATTAAAAACAGTTAAGAATACAAGTAGTTCACCAAACAACACATGAGAAGGTTTTCCTCAAAGTCAGTCTTAAAAGTCAAAGAAAAAAGATTTGAAAGCAGTAAGAGAAAATTATTCATCATGCACACACCATGTACAAAGGGTCATCAATGAGACTATTGTCTGACTTTTTATAAGAAATCAGGAAAGCCAGAATACAGTGGGGTGACATATTCAATTTGTTGAAAGTAAAAAGCTATCAACCATTATCCTGCACAACACTCTTTCAAAATGAGCAAGAAATGAGAGGGGGAAAACTGAAAATTACCAAAATCAGGAATGTGAGCGTGAACATTACTACAAATCTTACATATATATACTTACATATATATATAATTTTTAAAGGAACAGTGTTAACAATTAAAATTGTATGCCAAAAGTTAGATAAACTAAATAAAATGGGCAAATGCCTAGGATGACACAATCTAACCAAATAATTAACTCATGGATAAATATAAAATCTGAATAAGCCTGTTAAAAGAAATATATTAAAATTAATAATAATAATATTTTTACACAAAACAAGTTCAGATCCAGATGGTTTCACTGATGAATTCTTCCAAATGTTTAAAGAAAATCAGCATCACCCTTCTCAAAACTTTTCAAAAACTGGGAGAGAAAGGAGCACTTCTCAATTCACATTATGAGGACATTATTACCCTGACAGAAAGCTAAACAGAGATATTACTATAAAGAAAACTACAGCCTGATATCCCCATGAATATGGATATTAAAACTCTAACACAATACTGACAAACTGAATCAAGTAACAAATAAAAATGATTACATACAATAATCAAGAATTTATCATTTGAATGCAAGTTTGATTCATCCTATGAAATTAATTAAAATTCTATCACATGCCTATACATACCTAACTTAAAAATATCATCATCATCACAATATGTAATACCCCAGGTTAGTGAGAAATCACAGAGATCAAGGGAGATCAGGAGTAAAGATCAATTGAAGCCATTTATTTCTTTTAAGCTGGCAGCCAGCAGTCCAGGGTGGGTCTTAAAGCAGACTCCAACAACTGGGCACTGGAGTCAAGGTGAGCAGGGTTTTTAAAGGCATACAGCATTTGTAACTTAACTACTGATTTAAAAATAGCACATACAGCTTATGTCATGGTTACATAAAGGGTTACATACATCATGAATCTATAACCAATCAGCTATTTCCAACTAAACTCTAAGCGGGAGGGGGTTTACTTATCAGCAGAAGCTATAGTAACAGAAGCCAAACATTACGCAGTTAATATTATCTCTGGGTGAAAAGTTCAGTAAAGTTTAAAACCTCTCATTTTGGCAGAATAAACTGTTGCTTTACAAATTTTTCTCTTCCTTGGGTGGAGTTCATCTTTTTAACTACTTTCAGCAGAGAAGGTTTCTTTGTTTTTGTTTTTTTTTTGGCGGTACCGGGGATTGAACCCAGGGGCGTTCTACCTCCGCGCTACGCCCCAGGCCCTATTTTTTATACTTTATTTTGAAACCGGGTCTCACGAAGTTGTGGAGGGCCTCACTAAGGAGAGAGAGAGAGAGACAGGGAGAGAGAGAGAGAGAGAGAGAGAGAGCTGAGGCTGGCCGCGAACCCGGATCCTCCGGTTTCTGCCTCCCAAAGTACTGGGATTACCAGCGTGCGCCACCACGCCCGGCTAGAAGGGGGTTTTAAAATGGAGTTACTTCTGCTTTTACACTCCGTTTCTATAATAGACCCCCAAAAGTGCTTGGAGAAAAGTGATATATTTTGAATGAAAAGAACAACAACAAATGAGGGATTGGAAATGAACCGAACAATTTGATAAGGAGCATGTATGAGAAACACTAAACCAGCATAAAATTAGGAAGAAGATGAGAATGTCTGCTTATACCAGCTCTGTTCAGCATTTTACTAGAGGTTCTAGCAGGTCAATTAGACTAGAAAATTGAGTCATCTTGAGAGTTTTAAAGAAAGAAACAAATTGATCTGTTTTTACAGGTAACTTTCTTGTTGTTTGGGGGGGGGAGGACTACTGGGGATGGAACCCAGAGACATTCTACCTTCAAGCTACACCCCAGCATGATTTTATTTCTTTTGGAAACAGGGTCTCACTAGGTTGCTGAGAGTTTCACTAAGTTGCCGAGGCTGGCTTTGAACCTGTGATCCTCCTGCCTCAGTCTCCCAAGTACTGGGATTACATGCATGCACCACCATGCCACGCTAGGTGACATTCTTGACTAGAGAAAATCCTAACAGGTTTACAAAGATATATTATTACAACCAATAAATGAGTTAAAATTTTGCAGCATAGAAGATGAATGTCCAAAAATCAATAGCTACAATTTGTTTAAATTTGAAAACATTACAAGAGAAAAAGTCACAAAAAATGTATAAAACTTACATGAATTATCAGGAATAGGTAAATCCATAGTAGCAAAAAGGAGATTAATGGACGGCATGGCAAGGGACAATGGGAAACAAATATCAAGATTCAGAAATTCTTTATGGAGTAAAGAAAGTGTTATAAAATTAAAAAGTGTTAAAGGTTGCATAACCCTATCAATGTAAAACAAATCACCCTATATCACACACAATGGAATTCTACTCAGCAATAAAGAAGTACAAAATTATGGCATTTTCAGGAAAATGAATGGAATTTGAGAACATTATGTTAAGTGAGATTAGCCAGTCACAGAAAGTAAAGGGTCATATGTTTTCTCTCATATGAAGAAGCTAGGGAGTAATCGGGATATCAGAGGGACTTCAGATAATGGAGGAAAAATCCAAGTGGAGTGAGGGAGGTGGTCTAGCGAAGGGTGGGAGGGAGAGGAAGAGTTATTGAAGGAATCACTTCCACTGACATTATGTACACATGTGAGAGGACGAAAGCCCACCAAGTGCTGTGTGCATGTATGTCACTAGCACTATGAAAAACACTATGATGTGAGACTACAATGCACCAATAAAAATATTTGAACAAAGGTTGACTTTTATGTCATATTAATTATTTTTCAATAAATATGCTATTAAGGTAATAGTTCTTTTGATATCTATAATTTATTCTAATAAACAGAAAGATATTAGAATGATTTAAAGAAAAACAATAGCAAAATTTAATCAGTAGTTTCCACTCTTAAATTTGCACTTGTTCTTATAGCTGCATTTCCATATGTTTTTATTTTGAAAAGTATATTCAATGAATAAGGGTCATTTTATTTAATATTTTCATCTGAGATTTGATTTCCTTTCAGAAATTGTTGTTTGTTATAGAATTGTATTAGCTATGTGTATGACTGGAATAAAATATTTTTTCTCCTACATCTTTAAATTTCTGTTATATGACATTACATTATCCACTTGAAAAGAGTACAAAATGTTGAATTAAAATGAAGCTAAGAGTGTTGAGAGCTTTGGAAAATGTCAAGTTGTTTTGAAGTAATGTGTTTCTTACTAGTGTTTCTCCATTCCCTACACTGCGGTGGAGCTTAGTAAAGTCACTGATGCTTTGCAAGGTAAAATAAAAAAATAAAAAATAAATAAATGTGACATTTCTTAGTTATGCTTTTAAAAATATAACTAATCTCATTTTCTTGGCCAGTATACTTTACATCAGAATGCTCTTCTGTTGTTTAAATTGCTGTTGTTAGTGACTAATATCTCGCATATTTATGCCTCTTTTCCAGAAAGAACATCAGAGGATGATAGTTCCACAGCCAATCAAAAACCCTGGCCTTCCTGTGTCTCCTTTAGATCAGTTAGGATGAGACTTTCGGTCCCTGGATAGGTAGAGTCTACAGTCCTTTATCAGCGGAGAAGACATTACAGAAGTCAAACCTTTGCCTTTCGGCAACCCTCTTAAGATTAAGGGACCAAAGTCTCAGGGGGGGGAAATGATGAGGTAGAATAGAAAAGATAGAAATATTAGGCAGAAAGGAGACATTGGGAAAATAAAGATTTAAAATTTTGAAAGTTCATAATCTAACTCCACTCTATAGGGTGTGTCCAGTCAGGCAGAAACCTTAATGACTCCAAACTCTTAATCACAATGGCTCCTCTCCACACCTGAGATGCTTAATGTAAGTAGGGTGGGTGAGGAGGACAAAGGTCAGACCCCACTGCCTTTCTGTTGCTAGGGAAACTGAGGACTAAGAGGAAGTCCTGCCCTCCACTGTGCGACCCTTTCTATCCCTTTCTATAAAAGAACTGTGAAAGCACGCGGACTCTCTTGCTTGTTTGGATGGATGGATGGACATGCACAAGGAGACTCATTCTCCCTTTCTTAGATGACCCCCAACCTGTATCTCCCCTTTCTTAGATGACCCCAACCTGTATCCCCACCTTTCTTAAGTTAATTAAACCTTTGCCTTTTTCTGAAAAAAAAAAAAAAAAACAAAACCTTGTATCTCTAATTCTATCCCTATATCTTTATTTTTATTGTTATCTATACACAAAACCATTATATACTTATGTACACACATTTATGTATAAAATTATTGACCCTATTTTTAACAAAGACCTGTATGTTAGAGTTCTACATTATCAGTAAACAGTAGAATGAAGCAGAATAATGCATGGAAAAGAGATCAATACTTATGAAAAGCCCAAACTCTTGTCAAATTAAAAACAAATCTGTTGGGAATTGCTGCAGTTAAAACACATCATTCATTCACTAAGGTAAATCATAGGCAATTTCTAAGCCATACTCCATTACTCTGCTTCCCAAAGTCTTTGATTTTCTCCCCAGGAAGTCATTTAAAAGGGACTAAGCATTGTGTCAACCTGTTGAAGCAGTTTTCATATGTGTCTCTTAAAATGCAAGTAAAGACTGCTTCTGTAGAGGATGCTCATACAGCATTTAAAGAAAAGAAAAGAAAAGAGAGAGAGAAAGAAAAAAGGAAACAAAGATCTGAATATAGGTAAGGAGAGACTTCATTGAAAAGATTATTTCAATATATAGATGAAAATGTTAATTAGTTTAATCTTTCTAAAATATACACATATAAAAACACTGCCGTATACCCCATAAGTATATGCTATCATTATATGTCAATTAAAAAGAAAATAAAATTTAGCTGGGCGTGGTGGCGCACGCTTGTGCTCCCAGTACTTTGGGAGGTGGAGACCGGAGGATCTGGGTTTGCGGCCAGCCTCAGCTCTCTCTCTCTCTCTCTCTCTTTCTACCTAGTGAAGCCCTCTGCAACTTCGTGAGACCCGGTTTCAAAATAAAGTATAAAAAATAGGGCCGGGGGTGTAGCACAGAGTTAGAATGCCCCTGGGTTCAATCCCCGGTACCACAAAAAAAAGAAAAGAAAAGAAAATTTAAAACGTGTTTTAAAAAACTATAGGGATAATTCTCTGATCTCATAATCTGCAAACAAAGATTTTTCTTTACTAGGGAGAGGAAAGCAGCATTAGCAGGGACATTATGGGATGTAGAAAAAAACAGGCAATCTTACCAGGTGGTACAATCAGGGCTTTTCCAAGAGAAATAAGATTCTAAGACAGACAAAAAGACAAACTGACAGAAATTATACTTCACCCTGACTTCTTTCAAACTTTATTAATGATAAATCAGCATTTATCCAAAAAATATTGCATTTACTTTGGATGTCATAGTCAAATATGGAATAGTCATAGTCAAATGAGACTAGCACATTTTTAAAGAGCTTATGATTCTTCTCTTCATTAAAAACATATTTATGTTCCTTAAGAATCTTTAAAAAATCTGTCCAAATATTTTGATGTTTTCGGCAAAACATGAATAAGCTTTAGATTGCCTCAAAATTATCAATTAATATTCTAGTTTAGAATAACTGTGCTTATTTTTCATGATATGACAATCATAAATCATTTTCAATTTGCATTCATGTTTCATTAAGACTTATTTATCCATTAAAACACATATTTCATTCTTTTACTAACTTCTCCCACGCTGTCTATTGAAGTCTTAAAATTACCATGAATTCATTTGTTTGTCAAGTGAAAATATCAATTTTTGTCATTTACAAGTGTCTCAAGATTATTTCTCAATCTGTTTCTCTTCTTTATTTGGTAATGGGATTTATTTGGTAATGGGATATATAAATTCTTAATAATGATATGTTTAAGTTAATAGAAATCACTTTTTGTTTCTTTTTTATTTCCAAGTATAAATTGTCTCAGCTGTAGAAGTCTGGTAAATATTCAGTACTATTTGTTTTTCTTCCAATGAATTTTCATGTATATTTTTCTTCTGAAACTCAAAACGATCTTTTGACTTGAGAATCTGTTGAACATATAAATGTTGATTATCTAAACACCAATTAAGAGAAAACAACTCCTTTCTAAATTTATCCTTTATGACTCCTTTATCTTATGTTTCAATGCTATATATTAATTACCTTATCTTTTTGTCTATATTTTGAATGCACTGCATCATGGCTCTGCAATATTGGCTATTTATAATTTTTAGTTATTACATGTTACATAATGTTGAAAAATTAAAATCAAACAGACAAAAGATGGACTGAGTCACTCCAAAATACTAAGCTGAGAATACATGAGAGATCAGGTTTCAGTCAAGTGTACCTCCAAATGAATTTTTGACACTGTACAAGTTGTACATCCTTTTCCCTTTTCACATATTGAAACCCCATCAGGCCAAAAGTTACTACATATTCTCTTTTCTATGGTGAGAGCTATAGTACTTTTTATATTTTTATTGGTGCATTTTAACTATACATCATAGAGAGCTATAGTTGCATTAGAGCAGAATATAACCAATCCTATAACTGGTCGCCAGGGTCATCTCTCTCCTAACTCCCTTTCTCAAGAATTTATTTGTTCTTCTCTTTTCTTTCTCCCTTTCAGAGAACTGTTTTATGTGCATTCTTTAAGATACCCAATCCCTTCCTTACAAGACAGCTTTCTACTATGCTAGCACAGTCTAAATTCTTAAAAATGAAAGATATAATCCCTCTCCGCACTTATGAATTTATCTTGAAAATTTGTTTGAAATCTGTAAGACCCCAGAACACACATTTCAGCCTGTACAAATTTGTATCTCCTGACTTGCAACTATGACCATTGCAAAAAAACTCTTTAAATCAATGTGATTTATTTATTTTAAGGTTTGACAACAAGTTCTCTATTATAAGATACCAATTCTTTCTAAGCCCCAATTTTCTTATCTGAAAGTTTTAAGTTTTAATGGCTCTCACAAAAACTAGAGTGAGAAATAATTTGGATTTGTGATTTAAAATGTAAATGAAGATGCTAACATAATAGTTATATTAAAAATATACTGAATGTTATTTTACTCGTCTTTTTCTTAACTTTCACATTGAATTCTTTCAGACTTCTATTTAGAGTACAAATTAACTCTTTCCCACAAAAACATAATTATTTCTACTATATTAACAATTGAACATCAGAGGGAATTTATAAGATGTATACTATATTTTTTTACCTATTCATCTGTTGGTGGACATCTAGGCTTGTTCCATAATTTGGCTATTGTGAATTCTGCTGCTATAAACATGGGCATACATGTTTCACTATAGTTTTCTAACTTTCTTTGGGAATGATACTGAGGAGTGGTATAGCTGGGCCACATGATGGTTCCGTTCCTAGTCTTGTGGAAATTAAATGAAATTATTTCATTTGCTGGAAAATAATATAACTTGATGGTTTCCTTTGATGTGCAGAAACTTTTTATTTTAATGCTATCCTACCTATTAATTCTTGTTTTAGTTTCCTGGGCTTTGGATGTCTTGTTGAGGAAGTTTCTGCCTGTACCTATATGTTGGAGTGTTGAACCTATGCCCTCCTCTAGTAATTTCACAGTCTCTGGTCTAACTTCCAGGTCTTTGATCCATCTTGAGTTGACTCTTTTGCTTGGTGAGAGGTAAGGATTTAGTTCCATTTTTCAACAGGTAGATAACCAGTTTTCCCAACAGCATTTGTTGAAAAGACTGTCCTTTCTCCAACGTATGTGTCTGGCACCTTTGTTGAAAATCAATTAGCTATAAGTTTGTGGATTTGTTTCTGTATCTTCTCTTCTGTTCCATTGGTCTATGTGTCTGTTTTTGTGATGACAATACCATGTTGAAGGCAAAGAAAGGGCTGGGATGTAGCTCAGTGGTAGAGCGCTTGCCTAGCATGTGCAAGGTCCTGAGTTCAATCCCCAGCATCACAAAAAATAATATATATATATATATTTATATATATATATTTATATGTATATATATATATATATATATATATATTTATATATATATATATGCTGACTTTAATATTGGTCAAAATATTATAAGGAAAATAGAATTTGAATAACAAATAATGTATTTTTTAATTAATCATGACCATAATACTTATGTCTCTTGCCCCAGGCCTCACATTTCTGTTCATTTTAACCATAAAGCTACCTACTATTGTGGTAAGAAGAACCCCTATTCCATTAAAAGATCCCTTTCTAAAAAAAAATGTATATATAACCCAAGCACTCAATACTTTTCTTAAATGCTACCATGCCTTAAACATTTATTTTGGTTTTAAATGATAACATATTCAATACATTAAATCACTGTCCCCTGAATTAAAGATGGTCATGTTGCACATGTGTCTTAAAATTGAAATACCAAGATATTAAAAAACAAAATCATTCTCTTACATTCCTAGGAGAAATAATTTTGTATATCATGATAGGATTTACAACCTGTATAACATGAGAGATTGAAATTGTAATGCAAATAACTAGTTTATATGATTCAAATAATCCAAAGGTAAAACAATTTTAAATGGATTCTGACTACGATATCATTTCTCAGATGAAATTGTGTAAATAATTGTTTACCTGATATGGATGGTATGTTTCACTGACATTTGGGTTAAATTTATTCTGGCATCTTTCTTTAGCACCACTGGAAAGACTACTTTAACAAATGGATGTAGATAATAAAAACCAATCCTATACTGAAGAATAAATCAATATTCAACCTACAAAATAGTTATTTATGATTGATGCATGTGCCATATATATAATAAAAATTCTAAGTAAAACATATTTTGACATGTAACACAAGTATCTTCTCACCAAAGCAGTGGTATTAACTTCAAGTACAGGTGGACTGTTTTCTGAATTTCTCTGGACCTTTCTATTAGGATACTGGCTCTTATTTGACATTGATGGTCTGTATTATATGGCCATCCACATACAATGTAGCTAATGTTTAGATTAAACCATGGTGACAAATATAATGTATTTCATAGAGAATACTGTACTAATGTCCAGTCTCCCCATGGATATACCAAACTTTAAAGTTCAAAACTCAAAGTTTTATTACAGTATTTTATAGCCCAAATTTATTGTTTCTCCTTCACTATGATGATTTATCCCTTGCTTCAATTCTTTTAGCAATTGCAGCAAGTACCCATACATGTGGGACTCTTCCCTTCTGTGTTTAGGAACAGTTTTATTCCACAATAAGAAGTGAGAATCTAATAAAAAATTAGAGTAAAATGTCAAGAATTGTTGCACTTTATCAAACAAGTTAATAAAACATCTCTTTTTTTTATTCTTTATTTTGAAACAGGGTCTCGCTAAGTTGTGGAGGGCCTCACTAAGTAGCTGAGGCTGGTCGCGAACCCAGATCCTCCGGTCACAGCCTCCCAAGTACTGGGATTACAAGCGTGTGCCACCACGCACAGCTAAAATATCTCTTTTAAAAGACAACTTTTATCAAAGTTTGAAATAGACATTATACATAACAATAGCAGTTAAGGTTTAATTATTCACTTATTGTTTGGGTATATTGCTGTTTCTAGTTTTCTTGCTTCAATTGAATATGAATAAACAAGGATTTTAGAATTCTATACTGAAGACATATACTTAAAATTGGACCTATCTATGTAACTTCTTAAATTAAAAAAAGAGAAAAATAAAATCTTTTAAGATTTAGTGATATGGCTGGAAAGCAAAATGAGAGAACCACTCCGTTTCATGATTGCCACAATATTTGTATTATCATTGTTTCCACATTTCCATGTGTATTTTAAGACAGTCAATAGTACAGGGGACATTTTGACATTTGAAATACAGATATTTGGAAGGATTTGAAAGACTTGAAAATTATGAAACTCTAACCTTCTGATACATTTCCTCTTGTACTTTTCACTGTTGAGAAACCTGAGTATCTTTTGAGAGGAAAAAATCTGTAAAATTTCAATCATGCACCAAGATTCATTTTCTCATCATACTGAATATTTAACATACACATTTCCAGTAATTAAAAAATGAAGTGAGGAAATATTAACTTTTTTTTAGAAATGTGAAGGCAGAGATGGACATTGTGATGCACTCCTGAAACTTGGGAGGCTGAGACTGGAGGATCACAGATTCCAGGATAGCCTCAGTAACATAGTGAGACTTTCAGCAACATAGCGGGACCTAGCTTTTTTTTTCTTTTTAAACAGGGAGTATAGGTTTGATGGCCCACACATGTAATCCCAGCACTTGGGAGGCTGAGACATGGGGAACATAGGTTTGTGGGCAGCCTCAGCAACTTAGCAAGACTCTCCACAACTTAGAGAGACCTTGTTTCAAAATAAAAAAAAAGTAAAATAAAATAGAACTGAGGGTGTAGTTTAGAGATAGCATGCTCCTGGGTTCAATCCCCAGCACCACAAAAAGGGGGCTTGGGGACTGGGTGTGTAGCTTGGTGGTAGAGTGCCTCTGGGTTCCATCCCCAGTACCACAAAAAGATAAATACACAATGAAAAAGAAATGTGAAAGTGTGACTTTTGAGAGGATTTTCAAGCTAAGAGAATGGTATATTTTCCTGAGCAATACTGAAAATATATTCACCACATTACTTTGGAAAGCCAACTGTAGTCCTAATTTTTTAATGGGTGGCTAAAAAAACAATGAATTAAATGTTGGCTTCTATTAGGAAAGATGAAAATGATAGAAAAATCTTGATATAGTATAGAGAAATTAATTCAAAGACATTTTGAAATAAAAGTGCTGCCTACCTGTATCTTAGTTTATCTAACAAGGTCCAAAGTACATGAACATGTAGAATAAACTCATGAAAATGTCACAGTAATCATGGAAAAAGACATTTATTTTTAGGCCATAAGGAATTATGACACAAAGGACTGAAATTGATATGAAGTCCATAATCTCAATGGGATTGGAAACAAATTTAGTTAGCCATTAGTATGGCAAGAAAAAAAAGTGCATAAAGTCACTAAAATGGTCAGCAACAGTAGCATTATAATTTGATTTTATGGAACTTCCTAAATCAAAGAGCTATTTGGTACAGATAATTCACATAGTTATAAGTAATAAAATTTATAGATAGGACAGGTGTGGTTGTATATGCCTGTAATCCTAATACTTGTGAGGCTAAAACAAGAGGATCACAGGTTCAAGGCCAGACTCATCAACTTAGCAAGACCTTGTTTCAAAAAAAAAAAAAGTGGTGGGGGTGTAGCTTAAAGGTAGACTGCCCCTGGGTTCAATCCCCAGTACCACAAAAATAAAATAAAATAAATCAAATCAAATCAAAAGAACTGAGGATGTAGCTCAGAGGTGAAATGCCCCCTGGATTCAATCCCCAGTACCATTATACATGTATATATACATATGTGTGCGTGTGTGTGTGTGTGTGTGTGTGTGTGTACTACCTGACAATATCTTACTTGGATTGCATAAGCAAAAAAAACAAAAACAATTACCAGATGTAAACTTAAAATTATTCATTGTATAACAAATTCTTTTGCCTCTTAACCTGATGCTCAGACTCATATCCAGTAATCAATATTTATATAACCTGAGAATAATCTTTAAGGCTTCTACCATGATCAGTAATAAGTTAGAAGATACCTGACTCATGGAACTTAAGCTCTTATGCTAACAGAATAAAACACAAGAGGGAAAATAAACAATGCAATGCCAGGTAATGATCAATGCTGCAGAGAAAACAAATCAGAATAAAGACACAGTGAAGGACCTGTCCCCCTCACCACCTACTTCTTCCTAGTCTCAAGTGATCATTATTCTCCTCATATATACAAATCAAAAGAGCAAGTTCTTATAGCCGGGCGTGGTGGCGCACGGTTGTAATCCCAGTACTTTGGGAGGCAGAGACCGGAGGATCTGGGTTCGCGGCCAGCCTTAGCTCCCTCTATCTCTCTCTCTCTCTCTCTCTCTCTCCTTAGTGAGGCCTCCACAACTTCGTGAGACCCGGTTTCAAAATAAAGTATAAAAAAATAGGGCTGGGGGCGTAGCGCGGAGGTAGAACGCCCCTGGGTTCAATCCCTGGTACCGCAAAAAAAAAAAAAAGCAAGTTCTGTCTCATAAGTATGTAAAAATATTAACATTTAAAATGAAAACATACAAAAGAGATACTAAAAGGATATATGGAGAAGGCCAGGTGTTCCTAGTAGAGACAATATTTAAGCAAAAATTTCATGTGTGGATATATGGGGAAATGATGTCACCGTAGATGTAGAAGCAAGTGAGCTCTTGGAACATCCATCCCATCTTCATAGGGGTGAGAAGAGTGAATTAAACATGGATTTGACAGTGAGCATCATTGACCTTCTGGGTGATACAACTCTCTGCTGTTCCCCTTGGATTGTATATTATTTTATTTGTATCTATTATCTAGTTAATGAAAGAGAGAAATGATGGTGAAGGAAGAAATTAATTTATTCATAATTTGGCCCAAACAGGGAAGACAGAAATGGCTGACAGGGACATTAGGATTTTATACTCAGGAGAACAAAAGCTGAATATATGAATATGTATACCTGGTCAGGACGAGCAGACTGAGGAATTCAGGTTTGAGAGGGTTTTTTTTCTTTGTAGTTTTTTTTTTTTTTTTTGGTGTGTGTGTGTCAGACTGAGGGGAGGGAGGATAGGCAGTTTCCACTCTCAGCAAGAGATGGAGCTAACAAAGAAAAAGCAATGTAAAGAGTCTTTTAATTTTAAAAGTGTCCCTGGTACAGAAGCAAACCAAAATTGCTCTTTGGCATATCCGCTCAATGATTTTGCTTCTTAGTATTTTCAATGAAATCTCCTCCAGAAGTCTACATGGGTTCCATAAAAGAGGAGCTGAAGTTATATTTAAAGGAAAAGAAAAAGAATGTTCTGTTTTTCAAATATTAAATTGTGACTACAAATTTCAACTGCTTTACAAAAAAATGATGAAACATCATTTTCTAAGCATATGTATGTGCAAATTTAATCATCACGAAAATGCCATGATGTGTTTCTACTGTCACAAATTTACATAGAGAAACATGTATAGGAATATTAAATAACTGGCATCAGATAAGAGTAAATAAAGAAGCTTAAACAAAATACAAGCAACCTGCCTCCAAAGGAAATCCTAATCTGTAATTCTTCATTAATAATATATTTCCTCCTCTGTTAATCCACTCTCACTTCTCACATTCTTTCTTTTATTCTATAATATTTGCTGTCTTCTCTTCAATCTCAGCCAATTACTTTCTTCTTATTTAACCAAGAAAATGCATATAATTATGTAAGAACGAACTCATTTTATCAAATCTTGCTCCAATGTTCATTTTATTTTTTTGTGTGTGTAGTGCTGGGGATTGAACCCGGGGCATTCTACCTCTGAGGTCCATCCCGCCCTATTTTTTATTCTTTATTTTGAAACAGGGTCTCACTACATTGTGGAGGGCCTCACTAAGTAGCTGAAGCTGCCCGAACCTGCCATCCTCCTGTCTCAGTCTCCCAAATACTGGGATTACAAGCATGCGCCACCATGCCCGGGTTCCAATGTTCATTTTAAATTGTCTTGCCTATCTATGTCCAATCCTTTCATCTCTGAAATATTTTCACCCTAATACACCAGTCATGGAATTCCTTGATTCATTTTTTACCTTTCTGCTTTAAGAATTTGATAAATTATTTCCTTTACTTTTTACTGGAACATTCTTGAACTTAAAAATGTGCCATAATGTTACTGAAGCACACACCTATAATCCCAGTGCTTGGGAGGCTGAGACAGGAGGATCGCAGGTTTGAGGCCAGCCTCAGGAAATAAGCAAGACTCTCTGCAACCTAGCAAGGTCCTGGTTCAAAATACAAAGGGCTGGGGTGTAGTTCAGATGTAGAATGACCCTGGATTCAATCCCCAATATGCCCCTAAACAAAGCATAAATAAATAAAAGATAAATAAGAGAATAAAAGCAAAATGATATAAAAGAAAAGATAAATTTAATAGCAGCTTAACCAAACTGGGAAAATGGCAAATTTGCCTTTCACCAATCTTAGAAGAATTACAGTTTATAGGAGAAATCATTCATTTAGAACAAAAGCAAGGACATATATGTATGTTTATCCAGCCAGACCGTGGACCCCTTAGTGCATTCAAGAGATATGTTGCCATTTAGTTTTCTGGATTCTGTGGCCTCCTCCTGGCTCCTGGTGCCTGGAACCATGACCTTTGGGGGTGAGTTTCAGGTTACATAATCAGCATGAGCTGATTGCCTTTAAGGAACTAGAAAAGAGAAAATAAGAGCGAGAAGCAGTGTCCCGCCAGGGCTCCGAGTAGGAGCTCAGCAGGCGGGAAGACTGCTTCTTTATAAGAAAACAAGGGCAGCTAAAACTCAACAAAACAATGGGAGACAAAATACAGCGGCACGCGAGGCAGTGGAGAGAGCGGAGGGCGGCAGGGAGTTCAAAGCATTTCACCTGGTGAGCGGAGAGCGAGACAAA